>SJYC01090496.1:0-10905 GCA_006408675.1 Madoqua kirkii | reverse complement strand
GGGATCTGCAGGTAGGTCATTGTAGCTGAGGCCTAAAAACCCAAGAGTGGATGGTCGTGAGGGATGAGGTTAGAGAGCTAAAATACTAGCCTGATACTTGTAGCCCCTGCTATGCTCCAGGCATCCTTCTAAGCCCTTTATCTATGTTAACTTGGTACTAGTCCTGTGAGAACTAGTCCTATGAGAAGATACTATTATTGGCTCCATTTTATAGATGAAGAAATTGAGACGCAGTAGCTTGCCCAAGGTCACATCCCCTGGTCATGGTGGCATCTAATGGAAGTTAGATTTCTCAGGGAGTCATCTCCAGTTGTCCTTGGGTCCTGGATTTCTCTCTTCTAACAGAGCCCAGAGGCAGGATAGGGGAGAGAAGGGATCAGCTGCTAAAGTCCTGACATGATTCTTCCTTTTCTCCAGATCACTGAGCCCCAGAGGCTGGGCCTGGTTGCAGCTGTGGAACTCAACACCACTTTCCTGAGGAAGTCCCTGCAGGCTGCCCTGAGACATTTGACTCCCTGACTGTCCACCAAAGGACCACCCTCCCGAAGCTCCCTCACCAGCTTCCTGAAGGACACTTCTGCCCTCAGCTCCTCACCCTGCCTCTTGCCTAGGGGTCAGAGCTGAACCTGGCCATCCCAGGGATCAACTTCCTCCCTGCTCCAGGCTGCAGAGGGGCTGGCAGGAAGGGTCTGGGGCTAGATGATCTTTATTGCCAAGGGCTCCTGATCCTGGGCTCCCTCCAGGAGCCCCAGGGACATGTGCTCAGCACAGATCTCTTGTGCTCAAATGTATATGTGATGATCCTCTGTGTTCTTGTTTCTGACTTGAATAATTTATCAATGGTATTTCATAAAAAAAAAAAGTTTCAATAATGTCTTATTAGAAGCAGTGCCTGTCTTCCTACTAACTCTGGTTATTTGTTGAAACCAGCCCACACCACCCCACACCCCTGCCCCACTCTGCTCAGTGACAGGGGATTATCTTTCTCCTTGTGGGGCAGGTGGTAGAGTTCTGAGGTTCATTCATGTTCTGTGGGCCAGATCATGTGTGATACCACGCACCTGAACCCTGTCAGAGCGGTCTGTGGAGTGGGTGAGACTGGGCATGCCACACTGCGGGAGAGGGGCTTGAGGGCTGGAGTGACTCAGCCTGGAGTTGGGGAAGGCTTTAGGGCAGATGATGGCGTTTGGGGAGGGATCTGAAGGGCTCCTGGGGTTACGGTGAGCAGACAAGACAGGCCTGCTGGACAGAGTGTGCAATACTGTGGGCATGTCTGTCCTACATCTCTATATTCCCCCAGCACTTAGTGAGGCGCCTTGCTCATGTTCCTGAATCAACTGTCAGGTGTAAGTTCATCACAAAACCTTCCTTGAGGCCTCCCCGCTGCATGCTCTGAGCGGCCAAGAAAGAAACTTTTAGTAAACCCTGCTTTTGAGACGTGAAACAGGTTGGCAAGGCAAGAGGAAGTGCGCGCTGGAGGTATAAGAGAGAAAAATAGTGGGGTATGTCTGCATCCTCTCAGCCGCTGTCAAGGGTGCGATGCCCAGCAGTGTGACTACTGCAGTTCGATCCCTGGCCTTAGCCTCTTCCCTAAGGGTCTGGCAGGGGCTGGTGCCACGGGGCGCGCGGCTGGGATCGTCCTAAACAAGTCTAGCGGTGCAAGGCACGGCAGCTGCGCCCCTCAGTGGCCGCAGATGGCGGCGCTCCCCGGGATTGAGCCACCAGACTGACTACGCTCAGGAGAAAAGCCGCGGGAACAGTCGTCTCTCGCGAGAACAAGGATCCTATTTGGGCGCATGCGCGAGAAGCGTTTCTTTCTTTTCCGGTTATCGCGGCGTGGGGAACTATGAGGTTGGTGTTGCTTAGTCGTGCTATCCACGTTCATCCGCGCTTCTGGGCGCCCCCGCGGGGAAGGAAACATTGCGGGCAGAAGCCCCGAGAGTTCTTGCCCCTGCTTCGTTGAGGTGCATTTCTTGTCAGGCTTCGGCCGCGGGCCTGGCGTTCGAGTTGGCGCGCCAAGGCCGGTCTCGAGTAGGGTTCCTCTTCCCTGGGGTTGGTCCTTGGGCCCGAGTCGCCCCACTCTGGTGTCCAGAAACCCCCAGAGAGTAATCCCTAGGCCCTCCCGCGCCCGAGGCTTCTGACACTCCCGGGGGTTGGTGCCCGGCCACCGGGCTCTGACCGCTCGTCTTGCTTGTTTCTTGCAGCAGCAAAGTCTCCCGCGACACCCTCTACGAGGCGGTGCGCGAAGTCCTACACGGGAACCAGCGCAAGCGCAGAAAGTAAGCCCGGCCTCGGGGAGAGCCGCTTTGGGGAAAGCCGCTGAAGGCTTGTTACAACTTCGCTAACATTTTTTTTTTAAGGTTTTTGGAGACGGTGGAGCTTCAGATCAGCCTGAAGAACTATGACCCTCAGAAGGACAAACGTTTCTCGGGCACCGTCAGGTTGGCACCGTTCCGATCCCACCCAGCCCTCAGTGCCCCCGCGCTGCCCCGTCTCCTCCCTTGTGGCTCCAGTGGAGTTCGAGGCGGCCGGGCACGTGCGGTACTGACGTGCCCGGGTAGTTCAGACCCCCTGCTCCGCGCAGGCGTGGCTGGACGGACCCCCACCCTGGGTCTTAAAAGAAGAGGGGAGGCGTGGGGAGGCTTTGGCCGAGCCCGCCGGCTAGTTTGAGAAGCCAGACTAGCTGTTGGTGAATGTGGACGGCTCTGGGTAAGGCTCAGTGGTCCCAGACCCCTTCACCTTCAGCCTCGGTAGCCTAGGGCTGGACGTGACCTATCCTGTTCCCCCGAAAATGCAGGCTTAAGTCCACTCCCCGCCCCAAGTTCTCCGTGTGTGTCTTGGGGGACCAGCAGCATTGTGATGAGGCCAAGGCTGTGGATATCCCCCACATGGACATCGAGGCACTGAAAAAGCTCAACAAGAATAAGAAACTGGTCAAGAAGCTGGGTGAGTGTGCCTGGTGTGGTTTCATAGGTGGGGTAGAGTGGTTGCAGATCTCTTGGGAGTGGTAGAATATAGGGGTATTTCTGCTATTCGGATTTTAAAATGATGAAGGGGTAGTCACAATCTGCTGTGCTTTGCCAACTGGAAATTGAAACTTGGCCATGTGAAAATTCTTTTTTTTTGCTTTGAGGGTTATTTTTAAGGAAGAAGGCCAGGTTCTTTGCTAAGCAAGTGAGCTCTGTCAAATTGACAGATCAGGTGCTAGTGCCTTCTGGGTTGGAATTTCTATTTAGAGCTCCTGTTGTTTCCTTTTTTAATCTTTATGCTATATGAGTGGAGTGTTTTACCCAGATGAACAGGTTTTTCAGTTGGGTGACTAGAAAGTAGGAAGGTGGGATTTGAAACCAGGCAGTCTTAATTAGAGTGAGCCTTTTTAATTGCAACATGGATTGTGAGTCAGCGTGGACTTAATGCCACCTGGTTTCATGTGGATGTTTGGCCAGTAAAAGTCCAGAGGATGGACTGCCCTGAGGAGGATGCAGAAGACTTGGTAGCTGTGGAAAGGGTAGAATGCTGATTGGAGGCCACTTCTGCGGTTGGGTCACAGAGCTCTGTTTCAGAGTTGTCTTGAGCCAGGTCCTAATGGCTTTTTCTCTCTACCAGCCAAGAAATATGATGCCTTTTTGGCTTCAGAGTCTCTGATCAAGCAGATCCCCCGAATCCTGGGCCCAGGCCTGAACAAGGCTGGCAAGTTCCCTTCCTTGTTGACCCACAATGAGAACATGGTGGCCAAAGTTGATGAAGTGAAGTCCACGATCAAGTTCCAGATGAAGAAGGTGCGGGGGTCTGGCTGGTTGCATAGATTAAACAGTGGTAATGGTGGCAGGGCCTTGCATTTTACCCACGTTCTGTGAGTGGAAGCCCTGGTTTGCATTTCTGTGGATTCTTGGGACTTGTAACAGTCACTTTACGGGACTGAAGACTTTCAAATAGCTCTGGTCTTCTAGGTCTGAGGACGAAGCACTGCTTATTAGGGCACTGGAAGGGGGAGGAATGGGCCATCTGGCTTGTAGATGAGCCCTCTCTCCACAGTTGGTTTCTTTGAATCAGGCCACCAACCTGATTTGACCTTCTCCCCACAGGTGCTGTGTCTGGCAGTGGCGGTTGGCCACGTGAAGATGACAGATGATGAGCTTGTGTACAACATCCACTTAGCTGTTAACTTCCTGGTATCATTGCTCAAGAAAAATTGGCAGAACGTCAGGGCCTTGTACATTAAGAGCACCATGGGCAAGCCCCAGCGTCTATACTAAGGCACAGCTTAATAAACCATACTAAACCATCAGCAGTGTCTTCTGTGGCTTTGGGAAGGGAGGGAGGTGCTTTGCTACCCTGCACTGATGAGCCAGTGATGGGTAGTCATTTACTACAAACAAGGCATGGCCTTTCTGCCCTGAGCTGAAACTTCTTAAAACAGCCTTTATCTACTTGTGTACAAGGTGTTAAGTGGCTAAGTTGTGTCCAAACCCTTTGAGACCCCATGGACTGTAGCATGCCAGGCTTCCCTGTCCTTCACCATCTCCTGCAGCTTGCTCAAACTCATGGCCATTGCGTTGGTGATGCCATCCAACCATCTCTTCCTCTCATCCGCTCTGCCCTCAGTCTTTCCTAGCATCGGAGTATTAACCAAAGGGATTTGTTATTTTAGCTTTTGAGTGAGTGAATTCGCTCAGTTGTGTCTGACTCTGCTACCCCATGGACTGTAGCTTACCAGGCTCCTTCATCATGGGATTTTCCAGGCAAGAATGCTGAAAGTGGGTTGCCATTTCCTTCTCCAGGGGATCTTCCTGACCCAGGGATTGAAACCAGGTCTCATTGTAGGCAGAAGTCTTGTCATTGTAGCTTACAGGTTGTAAGCATTACACCTAATCATCTGATGAGCATTTAATTTTGGTTCTCAATGTGGTAGTCCTGACTTACTCCTCTGGTAATATAGTGATAAAACACCTAGGCCTGTTGAAGTGTTGTAGGTATGGAGGGGGAAAAGCTGGCTATGACGAGCTCAATTTTACTGAAAGGAAAAAGTTTTATTCCTAGTATGGGGTTGGCCAAAAGGTTCACTCTGGGTTTTGTAAGCTAGCACAGAAAGAAAAAAAGGATTTTCCTATAACTCAGATGGTAAAGAATCTTCCTGCAATGCCTGGATCAGGAAGATCCCCTGGAGAAGGAAGTGGCAACCCACTCCCAGCATTCTTGCCTGGAAAATTTCTTGGACCAAAGAGCCTGGCAGGCTACAGTCCATGGGGTCTCAGAGTTGTGACAGAACAAACTTTGGTCAACTCAAGGAAAATGATTGGGAGCTTACAAACTAAAGTGTTGAGCACATTGCAGGCTGGGAGTTTGGTGATTTAGGGGATTTTCTGAAGCTGTGTGGTTTTTGTTATCCAAGAAAGGCAACACGCGGAAAATTTATGATTTGGTAACTAGAGGTATAGAGCATGAAAGATAGTTCACAAGTGACTACATTTTCTGTCCTGTCTCTTATAAACATGAGTATAGCAAAAGGTATGAGAGCGATTAGGTGAAGGCCAGCAAGCCTCCCGTAAGGTGGGCCCCAAGTGCACCTTCAGCGGCCAATTCTGAGAATGATCACAGCCTGTGAGATGGAAGCAAGTCACTTCTAGGAGACCAGCTGCCAGCAGCCTGCTGTCATGAGCAGATCACAGCAGAGCAAGGGCTGCCTGGAGGAGGGTCCCATGACCAGCTGCGCATAGTGTGTTGGGTGCGAGACCAGATTGTGGGCTGAGGCCCTCATTGCCTAAGTGAATCCAGCTGTACCACTCAAACGATGGGTACCTACTGAGCCAGCCTCTTAGAGAACGCTCATCTGAAAGGAGCTGAAGAAGGTACCTACTAAAAGCATGGTGAGCTTTGCACAGTGCCAGGCACTTGGTACTTAAACAGCGGTTATAAAATAGTAATTAGAGCTACATACATGTGTGTTCTAGACCTGGCACAAAAATACCTGCTTGTCTGGCTCAGCTGGCTGTAGGATGGAATGGAGGTCATCCTGAGGACAGCTGTCTCATCAGTGGTGATGCGTGGGGAGAACGAGGTGCCTTCAGAATCAGTCGCACCCTTGCACCCCTCCCCTGCAACCACTGTGTCTCACTGTGCCGCGTGTGGGATTTTAGGTCCCCAACCAGGGATCTAACCCATGCCCTCTGTGGTAGAAAAGCCAAGTCTTAATAAAAATAGTTTTGGGAACTATGGGTATGTTTTAGAAATTCTTGGAAACTTGAGTCTTACTGGATTACTGATTTGCATCCCCACTTTATAAGATCTGTTAGGCCTTATGTATTGGTGCTGCTACTGCTGCTAAGTTGCTTCAGTCGTGTCCGACTGTGCAACTCCATAGACGGCAGCTCACCAGGCTCCCCTGTCCCTGGGATTCTCCAGGCAAGAACACTGGAGTGGGTTGCCATTACCTTCTCATGAAAATGAAAAGTGAAACAAGTCGATCAGTTGTGTCCAACCCTCTGCGACCCCATGGACTGCGGCCCACCAGGCTCCTCTGTGCATGGGATTTTCCAGGCAAGAATACTGGAGTGGGGTGCCACTGCCTTCTCCATGTATTGGTGCAGGAGTCCTTAAAAAACCATTAGACTACTGTGACTCCCTGCCTTCTGCTGGCCTGCTCAAAAGCTGTTTAGAGCCACGGTGCCTGCCCTCCAGAGGCCCATAGCACCACACTAGAGAGCAAAGAGTGGGAGGCAGGACAGAAAGTGGACTGATTTAAGTGACAGTTGAGCTATCTTAGCCAAGCCCCAGCCTCTAGGATGAGTCTAGACTGAAGCCTAGTGTGCACCTCAGTTAGAAATCTGTGGGGGCCCAGTTCTCCAGCATTTGTTGTTATTGTTTAGTCACTAAGTTGTGTCCGACTCTTGCGACCCCATGGGCTGTAGCCCTCCAGACTCCTCTGTCCATGGGATCCTCCAGGCAAGAATACTGGAATGGGTTGCCATTTCCTTCTCCAGGGGATCTTCCCGAACCAGAGACTGAAGCCGTGTCTCTGGCATTGGCAGGTGGATTCTTTACCACTGAGCCACCTGAGAAGCCAGCGTTGGTATTAGAGGGAAATAGCCCCCAGGAAACCTCATGACAGCGCTCAGGCTTTGTGGACCTGGCAAAATGATGGCCCACCTCCATCTTCCCTAAGGACAGGGAAACGGGAACAGAGGGGCAGGACTACTGGCCTCTTTGGATCCCTGCTCTCCTGGCCTTTCCTTACAGCTTCCACAGAACTCCGGGCAGGGAGAGCTACTTCCAGGAGAGAGCCCTTGGTTTTGGGTTCATAAAACCCACCTTCTTATTGAGTTCCTTCGCTATTTTGAGACCTCAGAACTATGTAATTTTCACCCACCCTGAATCTGTTGCATTTGTATGTGGGGGTGGGGTGGCAAGTGAGGAAGACAGTCAAATTTCATTTCTTGAGTTTTCATGAGACCTATATTATTCTAATAGAAATTACCTGGAGGCTGTTTACTCCAGGAGCATGAAGGCCCATGTGAGGATGATTCAAGCACCTAACAGATTATCCCGTCCTAGGCCTGGCACAAGGTGGGTTTCTCATAAACCAGTTTCTGTCTGCAGGACACTCTCCCATCTGGCTGGGGCTCCAGGCACCCTCCCCATCTTGCAAGCAACAGTCTCAGTGGACCAAGACAAAAGACCACCTGATTATTTAATAGTATACTAGGTGGCTAGGCTTGAAGTCAGAAGACCAGGTTCAAATCCTGGTGTTGCCACTGACAGCTGAGTGAGGACATTTAACCTCTTCTGTTTCCCCATCTGCAAAATTGGAAGTTGGGCCAGAATGATCTAGATTTCAGCATAGGGTTGCCAGATTTAGCTAATGAAAATACAGGATACCCAGTTAAATTTGAATCTTTTTTGACCACACCATGCGGCACGAGAGATCCTACTTTCCTGACCAGGGATTGAACCCCCGCCCCTGCACTACATTGGGAACACAGCACCTCAAGAGAAGCCCCTAATTTGAATATTGGATAAACAGCTGTCCACTGAGTTCACCATCTCCCCACCCCCTCTCCCCCCGCACTGTGGTCCCAGCTGTGTGAGCACAGGAGAGCTCAAAGGGGAGAGGTTTTCCGGGCACAGAGCAGGTTGGAATCTGGCTGCCCCCAGCAAGCAGCCACCCACTTGGGGAGCACTCACTTCCCTGAGGTTATTTCCTCACATGTGGAGTGCGGATAGGATGGTAAAACCTGTAGTGGCCGCTATGGACTGTGGGGATTTAACAGGGGCCCCATCTCAGTACTGAAGTCACCTGGGGCAAGTCACCACATTTAAAGAGACGGTACAACATAGGGCTCAGGCCAGCGCTGGTCACACTTCTGTGCTCAACTCATGGTGGGAGTGGGGTGGGAGAAAGGTTGGAGTCGGCAAAGCTTTCCCAAGACCCTTGAATCATATTGATTCTTTTAATGATATATATATATTTTAATCTTTTGGCCACACCCCATGGCATGTGGGATCTAGCTCCCAGACCAGGGATTGAATCACACCCCCTGTATTGGCAGCGCAGAGTCTCAACCACTGGACCACCCAGGAAGTCCCAGCACATATCTATTCGTGCCCACCCGAAGTGCAGAGGCCTGACAGACAACCACCCGGTCACACAACTAGCCCACAAACAAATAACTTTAATTCTTTTTTTAAGCAGGAGCCAGGCCTTCAGGCCTTCTGCCCCAGCCTTGTGCCACATGTATGATATAACCCATCACAGCTGGATTTTAAAAAATACACAAAAAATATATAATATACATTATAAAACCTAGGTTGGGTTTGGAGGTGGCCTGAGCAATATGCAAACTGTGAGGACCTTCAGGAAGCTCAGGGGTGGCGGAAGGAAGGGGCACAGTACTTCATATGAAACTTATAAATACCCACGGGCGGCGGCTGGAGGCGGAGGGGCCTGGGTGATGGGGAGAGATACCCAGCAGTCTCAGGCCTGGTATGGGGAGCCGCCGCTCCAGGCCAGAGAGACCGAAGTGGGGAGAACAGAAGAGAATGGCGTCCCCTGAGGGTTCACCACCAGATGCAAGTCTCAGGCAAGAGAAACTGTCAAACCTTTCTGCTGCCCGTTTTCCCCGGGCCTCGGGTCTTCCCCGGGCCTCGGGTCTTCCCCAGGGGCTGGGACTCCATCCTCAGACCTGACCCTCCAGCCTGTTCTGGAGCCCAGGCCGGCCCCTGGGAACCTTTGCCCACAGGGAGGCTTCTCAGGGGTGGGCTGGGACCAGGCCAGGCCGGGCAGCTTGGATCTGACCAGGAAGCCCCCGGGGCCTGGATTTGCAGGCTGGTAGGGCCCTGGGGTCTGTTTGGATACCCACCTCAGCTACCCTGGCCCTTCAGTGCAGACTCCCTCTGGCCCCTGTGGCTGGCCCCCACCCCATGGAGGTAGTGTAAACCTGGGCTTTTAGGGACAGGCTGCCCTGGGGGAGGACTCCCAACTTGCCCACCTCTCCCCCAGGTCCCTCATCGGAGACTCTGAGCCCCACTTTCGCCCTTCAGGGTCTGAGGATGGCATGCGGGGGCCTGCCCCAGGCCTGGCACACCACAGGCACAAAGAAAGCACGGGCCCTCTCTCTTCCCAACACGACCCCAGCTCGACACTCCCCCATCCAGGGCCTCTGCACTCCAGCTCCTCGCCCACCACCATCCCCTGAAAGGTCAGCAGCCACACACCCCTGAGCTGGAAAGCGTCCTCCCAGTCTTTCAAGGCTGGGCAGAGCTGGTGACGGTGGTCGGTGTCCGGCTGGGCTGCCCCGACGCTGAGCCCCGCCTCTTTCCTCCTTCAATGAAAGCGCAGAACAGTGGCAGGAAGTGGACGTGCAGGGGTGGCTGGGGAGGTCTCCCGGGTCCTGGGCCTGAGGCCTGGCAGGTGGATGAGTCCTCCATCCTGGATCACACTCCCCCATCCAGGGCCTCTGCACTCCAGCTCCTCGCCCACCACCATCCCCTGAAAGGTCAGCAGCCACACACCCCTGAGCTGGAAAGCGTCCTCCCAGTCTTTCAAGGCTGGGCAGAGCTGGTGACGGTGGTCGGTGTCCGGCTGGGCTGCCCCGACGCTGAGCCCCACCTCTTTCCTCCTTCAATGAAAGCGCAGAACAGTGGCAGGAAGTGGACGTGCAGGGGTGGCTGGGGAGGTCTCCCGGGTCCTGGGCCTGAGGCCTGGCAGGTGGATGAGTCCTCCATCCTGGATCCCTGGGGTGGGGGGACCAGGCAGGCGTGTGGGAAAGATACTCGTCCTGGATCCTGGTGGCGGTGGTGGTGGGGGCCAAGGGCACCCTAGTCTTTGACGAGTTTGTAGACGTGGTGCTGGGCTCCGTGCTCGCTGGTGGAGACTTCAAAGACGAAAGCAATGACGAGCAAGGTCTCCTGGGAGTCCCGACTGGTGACCACCTAGGGGCGGGTAGGAAGAGATGGGAGGTCAGGTGGCCCAGGGCTGGGGTGTGGGGAGGGGTCCTCCTTTCTGGGGCTCAGGCTCCTCCTCTGAGGAATGGGCTTGGGTACCCCCGCTTTAAGGCCCCTGTGCCCAGGTGCCCCCTGACTCCCACGCCCCCTGTGCCTGGGTGCCCCTCGCCACCTCCGCACCTGCAGGACAGTGAAGTTCTCCAGGACACTGTTCATCATGTATTTCTCTGGCAGGTGCTTGAGCTTGTGGATAAAGTTGATCATGTACTCACACATGGGTGAGCGGTGGATGCGGTACACAAAGCGCCCATTCTCCAGCCTGGCATACTCAGTCTGTGGGAGCCAGAGGGGGTGGGAGGGGGGCAGGAGTCATTCGGCCTGCCCACTCCTAGCAGCCCACCCCCCAGCCCCCTCCCTCGCTGTGGCCCCCCACTCCCCCCCACCTTCTCCCCTACCTGCTTCCCA
>SJYC01090495.1:0-20718 GCA_006408675.1 Madoqua kirkii | reverse complement strand
TGTCCCAGCCCCATGACCCTGAGTGGCGACCCCAGACTGCACAGACCCTGCCCCCAACCCCACGGTACCGTGTCAGGATCTCGCTGCACCTCCATGAAGGCGGAATATTCGAGGAGCCGCAGCCGGGAGGAGGCGATGGTGCGGTCCTGCCACACGGGCACAGAGGCAGCAGCTGAGGGGAGCGGGGCCAGGGGCTCGTAACCTGGGAGGATGAGATGGACCCTCGTCAGCATGGGGTGCTGTGCGGTTACACACAGAGCTGACCCCCGTCTGCACAGGGCCTGTGTGCAGCGTGGACCCTGAACCCCGTGTGTTGTGGCCTCAGTAATGTACACCAGTGGATTTTCCTCGTGTCACTGTTAATGTGTGTCCAAACAGAAAATACAAGGCAAGTGAAAAGGCAGACTTAGAAAATGAACTTAGGTTGCTGAGAGGAAGGGATAATTAGGGATGGATATGTACACACTGCTATATTGAAAATGGATAAACAACAAGGACCTATTGTATAGCACAGGGAACTCTGCTCAACCTTATGTGTCAAACTGGATTGGTACGGGGGCGGTTGTGGGGAGGATGGATATATGTATATGTATGGCTGGGTCCCTTGCTGTTCACCTGAAACTATCACAACACTAATTGGCTGTAAGTGTTAGTAGCTCAGTTGTGCCTGATTCTTTGTGACCCCATGGACTGTAGCCTGCTAGGCTCCTCTGTCCATGGAATTCTCCAGGCAATAATTCTGGGGTGGGTAGCCATTTTATCCCAATACAAAATAGAAAGTTCAAAAAGAAAAAAAAAAGGTGAAAATAGAAAAATAAAAACTACCCAGAACCCCAATACCTAGAAGTAAAACTCTGTTAAGGTTTTGGTGTATTCTCCTAAAAGGAATTGTATGTATATACACATTCAGTATAACACTTTTGGTGATGTGTACTTGTAAGAGTTTTGGAAGCAACACGGTAAAAGTTAAGGGGCTTATTCTTGGCCTGTTCCAATCCCCTACAGATGCTACCCACCCCTCCCTCCCAGTATCCATACATGGATGTGTGCACGCGCGCGTGCACACACACACACAGTCAGGCCCAGGCTCTCCCGAACAGACATGCAGGTGCTGAAGGTGGGACAGGTGGTGGTGGCTGCCTCGTGAGGGGAACTTACTGCTGAGCGTTGGCGGCAGGGGAGGCTGGACAGGGTAGGCTGGCTGTGCAAAGGGCTTGATGCTGCAGATAGGAGCACAAACTGGTTAGAGAGTCGCCCCCTTCCCCACCTTCCGCCTGACCCAGTCACATGGGTCTCATCTGGGACCCCTGTAGGGAGGAACCTGGCCTTCCTGTACACTTCCCCAAAATGCATGTCGACCAGCTAACTCCCAAGTGTTTTGTTTGCTTCATGTGTTAACTTTTATGAAGTCTGGCTGCATCTCACAACTGATGTGCACATTTAATGTAGCATTTCAAACCCCACCCTGCAGACCTGCTCATTAAACCCAGGGCGTGTCTTAGGAAGAAATTCATCCTGGAGTTGAAGAAGCTGAGAGTACTTGGCTACCTGACTTGTTGACTGAAAGACTGACTCAGAGATTACTGAGTGAAAAATAATTGTAAGATGGATGACAAGTGGTTGATGAATAAACAAACACATGAATGAACAGACAGAAGCATTAGCTCTCTGAACTCGTGTTCTCCAACCCTCTATTTCTAATTTAAGATTTTGCTCAGCTGTTGCTGGAACCCAGATGGGAAGGGAAGACCAGCACGGCTGACAGGGGAAGGAAGATGGTAGGGGAAGGACATCTCCCAATACTCACTCCTGAGAGGGTCCAGGCTGCTGTCCCAGGAGAGGGGGGCTGCTCCAAAACTGCAGAGACGGGACAAAGACCAAGGTCCCTCAGTATTCAGGACCCCCACCTTGCCCACCCTAAAGGCACTCCCTCACGCCAGTCCCACTTCCCATACCCGTGAGGAAGTAGAGAAGACAGCCTGGGGCAGAGGGGAGGGTGGGCTGAACTTGTTCTGTAGGACGCTGGCAGAGACAATCTGGGCGGAGGACATGGACGCCATGCTCTGGAGGGCTTTGTCCTTGGAGACCTGGTCCTGGGGAGGAGAGGAGCCCTGTGAAGCCTAGGCCAGGCCAGAGACAGGATGGGGGCCTGCCTCAGGGGCCCTGTCCCAGGCCCTGTCTCCTAAGTGGACATCATCCCTCTGATTACAATCCACAGTAAGAGATACTTTTATTCCATAACCCAGGATACGTGAAAAATATTTCCCTTTATTTCACTTGTGTGTCACACACCCATAGTTTCTATTTCATTAGCGGTTCTCAAAGTCTGGTCTGTGGACCAACAAAACACCAGCATCACCTGGAAGCTTATTAGAAATCAAATTCTCAGGCCCCACTTCAGATCTAATGACTCTGAAACTCTGAGGGTGAGGCCGAGAAATCTGGTTCCCTAAGCCTTCCAGGTGATTCTGATACAAGCTAAAGTTTAAGAGCCACTATCATCCATTTAAAAAAAAAATGTTGTTTGCACAGTCTATTACACTGATTTCGCAATCCATAATCTGAAAATTCTGCCTGGGTGCTTTCCCACCCGCTGCCCTTCCCCACCCCCAGGGCAGGGGCAGTGCTACTCACCAGGTTCATGGCCTGTGGGAGAGAAGGAGGATGGACTAGATGAGACACAGAGGACCCGGATGGGGGGGGGTCATGTCACTTCACCCCCTCCTCTCAGTGCCCACCTGGCTCTCAGGGTCCTGAGGGGCCCAGGGAAGCTCAGAGGCAGTTGTGGACCTTCCCCCAGCCCACTGCCACCCAGAGGGAGTCCGTGTCGGCTGAGGGTGCCCTGGAAAGGGCAGGATGAGGGTGGAGGGGCTAGAGATCTAGTTAGGGGACCAAGCTGGGGCCCTCTGGGTCTATCCACACCCACTGGGGCTGTGCTACAGGCAGAGGAACAGGGGCAGGAGGCCTAGTCTGCTGGGCAGCCACGGGCAGAGAAGGGCAGCTTACTCAGGCTGGGGCCATAAGCCCAGGTTCTGAGATCCTCAGCCACAGGGCCACCAGGATCGAGTGCCCAAGACAAGGAACGGCCATGCCTGCCAGTCTCCCCCACCCCGTGTCTCCTCCCTGCCCACCCGAAGTCCCCATGCAATTAGCAAGCAGCAATTAGGAGGAAGGAGCAAAGGAAAATGGAGGAGAAGAGAGGTGAGCCTCAGGGGCCCCCAGATGGTCTTCCTCTCCCTCACTGTTGGGTGGGCCGTCCTCCTGGGCTCCTCCCTCTCTCCAGGGACCATGGCCCTATGCAGCGTGAGGCGGCCACTGGGCTTCTTCTGCTTCTCATATTTCTGAGGCCCCCGTGCTGCCCACCTATAGCTCCACAACCAGTTCCCTGTCCCGGGCTGGGGTCAGAGAGCAGCACCAGGCCCGGGCAAGGCCAGGCTGAGTGGCAGGGGACCCCCTACCTTTAGCTTGGACTGAATCTCCCGAGACTTCCGCCTGGCTAGAACCTGCAAGTGGCTAGAGACCTGCAGAGAGAGAAAGGAAAGAGAAAAAGAGCAGAAAGAACAGGAGAGGCGAGAGCAGAGCTTCAGCCAGAAGAGAACCATAGTGGGGCCGGAGGGCCAGCCGAGGAGAGGCCTGAGCCGTGCAGACAGTGGAGGAGGCACCGTGAGTGGGAAGGGCACCGGAGGCCCCGGTCAGGCGCCTGACATACCTTGATGCCAACCTGGTACTCCCGCACCTTCTTCCGAGCTAGAACCTGTATGTGGCTGGACACCTAGGGGCAGCCCCGTGCCCGGCCAGAGAGGAAAACACAGACAGTGAGGAGGCATAGTTGGGGTGGCCACAGGCAAGGAGCATCCCAGCCCTTATTCCTGGGACCAATTGTAAGGGGGGGTGGCGGCGGGAACTGTGGGGCCCCTGTAGGCAGACACCCCTTTGCACTGCCAGTTCCGCTCTCTTTTGGCCTGCTTGATCATGAGCCTACTGTGGCTTCCAGGACTACCATGTACAGTTGTACAAGTTGTTCACTGCCTAAGAGCACCTGACCAGTGAGGGCTAGAATCAAGCCCAAGCTCTGCTGGCCAAGCCATGTGCCCTGATGCATCTAAAGTAAAGGAAGAGAGGCCCCTGGAATCCAAGATGGCATCAGTCATACCACCAGCTGGAGAAGCTCCTGGATATCAAAACAGGGGAGCTGCTAAGCTGGATACTGACGCAGGATTTCGCCCCTAAAGGCACTACTGGAGCATTTCAAGTATGACAACAAGTATGTCAGTGTGGAGAAAGGAAGCTTTGCTGGTCTCTCCATGGTGCTGGCAGCTTACAAGCTTTTCAACTACTGCCATTCTTACAAGGAGTTCAAACACAAGCGGCCACGCAAGTACCACTGAAGAGGGCCCGATGGGAAGGGACACTCTGCCTTCCTGACCATGACCTTTGCCTGGCAGCCCTGAATCCTTTCATATCCTGAAGGAGAATTAACAGCTATTAAAAGATGACTGGTAAAAAACAGAGGAAGAGCACCTTTGTATTCTTCCAAGAACATGTGACTTCTTCCTCACTGGACCCCTTTCTTTTCTCAGAGGCTGCTGTTGCTGCTGCTAAGTCGCTTCAGTTGTGTCCGACTCTGTGCGATCCCATAGACAGCAGCCCACCAGGCTCCGCTGTCCCTGGGATTCTCCAGGCAAGAACACTGGAGTGGGTTGCCATTTCCTTCTCCAATGCATGAAATTGAAAAGTGAAAGTGAAGTCACTGAGTCGTGTCTAACTCTCAGTGACCCCATGGACTGCAGCTCACCAGGCTCTTCCATCCATGGGATTTTCCAGGCAAGAGTATTGGACTGGGGTGCCACTGCCTTCTCCTAGCCATGGCCATAATGTCCCTGCTGGCCACCAGATTACCCATCAAGGCCAAATCCCTTACAGAAGGTCTCCCCTGAACCCCTGCCTAAGTCCTTCCAAGAAGACCTCAGCTTGCCAGCCTATGGAACCAGGCCTGGTCTCGCTCCTGCTTTGATCATGCAGCTCTCTTTCCCAGAACACCTTTCTTCCCCTCGGACTAACACACGGCAGTGTGTACTCTCTCTGTGTACATAGTATATCCTCTTAACTGCATTTCTTCTCCAGCTCCTCCTTCCTGAAGCCTCCCTCAACTGGCAAAATGGAGCTAGCCACAGTCTGGATGTGTGCGCCTTGGGCTTGCACAACACCCCCTTGACATTGTCAAGGATCTGACCCTGAGCCTCAGAGAACTAAACATCTCTGTCCCACCCCCCCCACCCCCCCTGCTCCATGAAACAAATGGGAAGGAACTGGAGAATCTTCTAAGCTGCTTCAATTTCAGTATCAGCAGTTGCTGTTGGCTTGCCTTGCAAATTGTTTTTATTGCCACAAAGAAACAGTTTTTCTTTTTAATCATGGATTAAAAGTTACTATGTAAGGGCTGCTGGAGGGCCCCCTGCTATCTGGTGAGGACCCAAATGAGTACTTCTCATCTCACCGCACCCGCGATTCAGACCTACATCCAGCAAGATTCAGACCTACATCCAGCAAGATTCCTGATCATTTCACATCAGGACAATAACCAGCATTTACCATTTACCAAGCACAGCTAATATTTTTTTTGTTTGTCACTGAATGTATTATTTATTTATTTATTTATTTGGCTGCATTTGGTCTTATTTGCATCATGCAGGATCTTTAGTTGTGGCATGTGGGATCTAGTTCCCTGACCAGGGATTGAACCCAGATCCCTTGCACTGAGCACTTAGCCACTGGCCTACCTGAGCTTTGCGCAATGCTAAGAAATTGGCACTAATATTATCCCCAATTGATTGGGATGATGACGCCAAGCACAGAGAGGTTAAGCAACTTATCCAAGGTCACACTGCTGGACCCAAGTGGCCTGACAGCAGAGCCCACTTGGCCATTTCCAATAGGCCCTTAGCCCAGAGGACTCATCTGCAGATGGCCAACTCTGTGACAGCTGAAAGTCACATGGGCCTTAATCCTGATGTAATATTTAGCTGCGCTTTCACCATGGAGGCACTGTTGTTGTTGTCAGCTAGTCGCTCAGTCGCGTCTGACGTTTTGTGACCCCGGCACTGTAGCCGCCAGGCTCCTCCGTCCATGGGATTTCCCAGGCAAGAATGCTGAAGTGGGTTGCCACTTCCTTCTCTAGATGATCTTCCTGATCCAGGGATCAAATTAACGTCTCCTACTTGACAGACAGATTCTTTATCACTGAGCCACCTGGGAAGCCCATGGAGGCATTGAGTTTGCTATTAATTGCTGTGGGGTGCTGGTTTAGTTGCTAAGTCGTGTCTGACTCTCACGACCCCATGGATTGTAGCCTGTCACCTCCTCTGTCCATGGGATTCTCCAGGCAAGAATACTGGAGTGGGTTACCATTTCCTTCTCCAAGGGATCTTACCGACCCAGGAACTGAACCCAGGTCTCCTGCATTGCAGGCAGATGATTTACCACTGAGCTATGAGGGAACCCCATTAATTGGTATAAGTAGCTATAAAAAATAAATTTTAAAACTGCATTTTTTTTTTTCAGCCTAAAGTAAAATGAAAACCACCAAAAAACCTTGCATTGCTCTTTGTGACACATAAAGACACGCCTTGTTCTCACAACCATAGGTTGGGTCCCTCTTTGAGGAGAATATCAGACATCAGAGCTCTAATAATAAAGTTAGAGGAGTGTCACCCTTGCAAAATGACAAAAGCCAGAGGTTTTTAAAATCCTGAGCTTACCAACAGCTAGTATGTGAAATGTCATTGTACAGCCAGCCTTCTTGGGATATCAGGCCAGGAGTGGGTGTGATGCTGGACCCAGAATTCAGAGGATCTGCTACCCTGCCTGGGTCGGTCTCATTTAAAGATCCCTGGGCCCTTTCCCACTCTGACCAACAGGTTCCTATAAACATGTCTTTTGGGTGAAGCAGGACACGCATGTCCGAGACAGTCCCCTCTTCCTTTGCCTGGGATGGCGGTCTGTAATGACTATAATAATAATAGCAATAGAAGTGGCAACTTCTTACACAAATAAACCCCCTTTTACATTTCAGCTAACTGCACAGCTGAGGAACAGAGGCTGGGAGGTGAGGCATCCCCTGCCCTCAGGTAGAGGAGCAAGTATTTGAAGCCGGGGGCTGAACAGCTAGTATTCCTCCCATGGCCCCGGGCTTCAGGGAACTGGGCCCTGTCTGTCCGGTTCTTGGAGGGATCCCTAGTCCCGAGAGAACACAGTACTACCTTCAACGATTTGCTAAATGAATAAATGCTGTACGGTCTGAGCTGGCCCAGGGACTTCCCTGGTGGTCCAGCGGCTAAGACGCCGAGCTCGCAACGCAGAGGGGCCAGGGTTCAAACCCTGTTTGGGGAACTGATCCTGTGTGGCACAAGGAAGACCTGGTGCAGCCAGGTAAAATGAAATAAATAATAAACTAACAGCAACAACAACCATGCGCTGGCCCAGGGAGAGTGACTAATAAAGGCCTGAACAATGAGGGCGCAATTTCCACACTGGGTGAGTGGACCCAGAGCCTTCCTTGCAGACAGTGCGGATCTCAGGGGTGGGTGGCAAGGCCCAAATCCCACCCAGACAGGGAGGTTCGGGCGGTGCTGACCTCGGTTCTCCAGGTTCCTGACTCCAGCCTGCCTCTCTCACCCCACACGCAACCCACCCTAAGGGGCTCCGTTCAGGTTTCCTCCCTGGACTGGAAGTCACCTAGTCATCTCTCAGATCGCCAGTTTCTTCTGTGTCCACCGTCGCTACCCATGGTTGCTGCCCAGGCCGCGGCCACTGACCTAGGTCCCTGCCTCCTCCTGGCCCTCCCTATGCACTGCCTCGGGTGCTGGGGCCTTAACAGCTGCCACTCCCTGCTCTAGGCCCTTCCAGGCCCCCAGCTGCCCCCAGGGAAACCTGGCCCTCAGGCAACAGCTCAATCTCTCCACCTCTCCCTCCACACACCACACCAACTGAAATCTCCTTTCCTGTCCAATGGATCCAACCGCCATCTGCCAAGCGACCTTAGGATGTCACTTAACTTTCTGTGCCTTGGTCTCCTCACTTGTAGATAATTACTGTACCTACTTCACAAGGCTGCTATGAGGACTAAATACATGAATATAAAGTCAACTCTGGAGGCATTAACAATTATTATTTGTACAGCCAACTTCCTCTGCCTGGAAGAATCATCTCCTTCTCCTCTTGCCTGGCTAAATCTTACTCCTTCTTAATAAAAGGCATCTTGAGCATCGTCTCCTCCAGGAAGCCTTCCCACTGCTCCCTCCTCCCTTCCCCTGGCTGGTCAGGGTTAGATGCTTGTGCGATAGCACACACTCCAATCTCAGCCACGCCATCCTCTGCGCTCATCTGCCCAGCTGTCCGTCTCCCTGCCTGGCCATGAGCCACTCAGGGCAGGGACATACAGCTGCCACAGTTGCCCAGCAATTTGTGGTCGCTGAACCAAAGATCTGGGGGAGGGGGGCGACTTCCCTGGAGGTCCAGTGGAGGAGGAGACTCCTCACTCCCAATGCGGGTGGCTCAGGTTCGATCCCAGGCTCCCAATGCGAGTGGCTCAGGTTCGATCCCAGGTCGGGGAACCTGAGCTGAGTAATGGGGCAAATCGGAGGAAGTGGGCAGGGCAGTGGGCTAGCTCAGCCAGGAAGGGGCTGAATGAAGGAGGCAGGGAAGAGGGTGTCTTTGGGGTGGGGTGCGCACAGTATAAATCATCTCTTACCTGTTTTCTCGTCCTAGTCTTCCCCGTCCTCAATTTAATATAGCGTGCGATCAACTCATTTCGACCTAGATTGGGATGAGAGGAAAATGGGAAGTGGGCAAAGAGGAGAGCCCCTCCCCAGCTGGAAACCACACCACGCCTGTTCCCCCATCTCTGTCTCCACTCCACACCACCCCCCTCCCTGCCCCCCGAGAGGCACAAGCAGGGCAGCTGAAGGGGAAGTCCCAGGGCTCCCCATGGCCTCCAGGACCTGGGGGGGCTGCTCATTGGGAGAGGGGTTGCAGAGCAGGAGGTGGAACAAAGTCAGGCAGCCTGACGGGCTTTCCCTGCGAGACGGACAGGGGCAGGTGCAGCCGGAGGGCGGCAGGACAGCTGGGCCCCCCACTCCCAGCCCCGGGCAGGGCTTCCTTTCCCCTCGTGTTGTCAGTGAGGGTGTGTGTGACATCTCTTCCTGGGCACATATCCCTGTGTGGCTGTGAGAATTCTGGGCCCTGGGTGCCTGTCCTGGTGTCCTGGCCACCAGCAGTCCCTGGGCAAGTCCCTGCCCTTCTCTGGTGAAACAGCCAGAAAGGACCAGACAGTCCCCAGCACGGCTCCTACACCGGCAGCCTGGGTCAAGAGGTGTCACTGAGCGCCGCCCTGTCCTTGAGCTAGTCACCCCCAAGTCACTGGTTCCCAGTGTCTGTCCCGCCCTGTGAGAGCAAGCTCAGCCTGTCAGCCTTGGATGGGCGGGGGGGCTCTGCTCTGCACCCCAGACCCTCGGGGGATCCAGAGGCTGGCCAGTATCTGAGGTCTTGGCCCTGTGAAGTGGAGGGGCGGTGCTTGAGACACGGGGTGCTTGAGACACACGGTGCAGCGGTGCAGCATAAGTCAGCATCCTCAGGGGGCACACCCCTTACCCCCAACTCCAGGCCCCCTGCCCCACAACTCCACAGCCTCCACAGAAGGGCCACATTCTCCAAATTCCTCTTCCATGACAGAGCCAGGCCCACTGCCCCTCCCTTCCTGCCTGCCCCCTCCACCCCACTCCCTCCACCCTGTCTAAAAATACCCTGCGGGGCTGCCCCGGCCATCTGGGAGGTGGCAGTGGAGGCAGGTGGCCCCCATCCCAGGGAAGGCACTCAGGAACACCTGCCTGCCCCACGAGTGGGCCTGGGCTGGTGGTGGGCGTGTGCCCGTGGGAGGAGAAGGGGACCATGGCAGCCCAGCTGTCTCCCTTCTGTGCCCGCCACAGTGCTGGACACTGGGCATGGACAGGCTGACGGCCTGCCCCACTCAGAGAGCTGGAGGATGCTGGCAAGGAGCCAGGAGCAGAAGGGTTGAGTTATCCCAAAAATGCAGCCCTGGGAGAGCCCTCTGAGGAAGGAACGGGGTGGGGGGACACTCTCTTCTGGAGGCAGGAGGGAGCCAGGTGGCAGAGGGAGGCAAGCAGGAGGCTTGGGAGGTGAGACCCTGTTCCCCACATGGGCCCTGTCCGAAAGCGGGCCTCTCACCACCCTGCAGTCCTCCTCCCCGACCCCCTCATGATGGTGGGAACCCCTGCTCTGCACTAGGATCCCACCCCAGGCCTCAGCCCTCGGGGGGCTCCCTGACATCCTCCTAGGAGAGGGACCCTATCCAACATCCTCCTAGGAGGGGGACCTGTGTTCAGGTCCAGACCAGAATACACCGAACTGACCCAGTTTCTGGGGCCCATTGAGTCACCCCGAAACCTCCAGGCCAGGAGGGGCGAGGAGAGGAGGGGCAGCCAGGGGGGTGTCGCGTGTGGGTTGCACTCTGGTGGAGGGGGCAAGCCTGGCCTGTTTGTGAGGAGGATCCAGACACACAGGCTTGCACGCCCAGACTCGCCCGCCTGCCCGGCTGGAGGAGGGCTGGAGGCCCCGCAGGACTTCGCCAAACCGGTTGGGTGAGGGGGCAGAGAGCAGGGGGAGGGATGGGGAGGGCCAGGCGCCTCCCCAAGTGCGGCCCAGGGTCCCCTGCCTCCCCGCACGCACCATACATCTTGCCCTCGTCTGACAGGATGATCTTGCGGCGGCCGCAGGGCGGGTAGATGGCCAGGGCCTCCTGGAAGCTCTGCTCAATGTCCGGGCTCCACACGCCCTCTGCGTCGTTGTCCAGCCCCTTGTCCAGGCCCTCGGGCCCATCCTCCCGGGCCTCCCCGGGGCTGCTGCTGGCATTCCAGCTGTTGGACGCTATTGTGCTGGTTGCTCTGGGCTCTGGGCCTGAGCCCACTGGGCAGCCTGAGCCTGAGGGGCAGAAGCAGAGGAGTTAGGTAGGGCAGGGCCCTCCCAGACAACAGCCATCTCCTACCCTGGGGGGCCCGGCTGGGGCTCCACGGTGGGGTGGTTTAGTCAGTGTGACCTTGGATGAGTGACTCCATCTCTCTGAGCCTTATTAAAAGGAAGGAAGGGGAGCTTCCCTGGTGGCTCGGAGGTTAAAGCGTCTGCCTCCAATGTGGGAGACCCGGGTTTGATCCCTGGGTTGGGAAGATCCCCTGGAGAAGGAAATGGCAACCCACTCCAGTATTCTTGCCTGGAGAATCCCATGGACAGAGAAGCCTAGTAGGTTGCAAAGAGTCAGACATGACTGAGTGACAAAAAAAAAAAAAAGGAAGGAAGGGTCTCCCTGGGGTTGCGAGGGTTAAAATGAAATGAGATCAAAGTGCCAACCATGATGCCTGGCTCTTAACACTCAAGACATGGTACTAGTGGGGATCAAGAGCTACAATAAAATGCCTTATACCTGCACTGAGCTTTTGTGAGGAAAAAGTACTTTTATGGGAAAAAAGTACTTTCAGAGAAGGAAATGGCAACCCACTCCAGTACTCTTGCCTGGAAAATCCCATAGACACAGGAGCCTGTTGGGCTTATGGTCTATGGGGTCGCAAGAGTCGGACACAACTTAGCGACTAAACCACCACCACCACCTGTACTTTCATATTCATTCAACCCTCAAAACTAAGGTGGCGTGGGGGGGGTTGTCAGGAGGGGCGGCAAGGAGTGATGCCCATTATTCAGATGAGAAAAACAGGTTCACAAGACCATGCAGCGGCCAAAGGCACCATGACGAGGAAGAGAGGAGGACCACACGGGCAAGGCCAAGGGTTTCTGTGGCTCTCAAAAGGGCTCCTTGCCTCTTGCCTTCCCTCTCCTCCTCCTCGTCATCAGGAGCCCTGATCAAGGACCCCCACCCGTGGGCTTCCCTGGTAGCTCAGATGGTAAAGAAGCTGCCTGCAATGTTGGAGACCCAGGTTTGATCCCTGGGTTGGCAAGATCCCCTGGAGAAGGGCATGGCAACCCACTCCAGTATTCTTGCCTGGAGAATTCCACAGACAGAGGAGCCTGGCCAGCTATACAGTCCATGGGGTCGCAAGAGTCAGACACGACTGAGCAACTAACACTTCAGCCCTCATCCTCCCCCAGCATCAACCCAACCCTGCCAAGGACCTGCCATGGGATGAGGGTCCCTGATCCAAGGAGGGTATGGTTTTGCCTTCCTCAAAAGCTAACTCATGAGAACCCTGCCAAGGAACCTAATCTCAGGGCAGGAACTCCCTAGGAATCCTGGAGAATGGAGCTACGCTGGGGGGTAAGGGAGCAGCTAAGAAGGTACCGGGCTGACAGCCTTGCCCAACCCCACCCATTCCTCCATCCCACTTCCTGTTCCCGCACCTCCCGGCCCCACAGCAGCCCATAAACCACCCACACGCCCGCCCCTGCCCTGGCCCACATGGTGGAAGGGCCAGGGCTCTATAAACTCTGAGTTCCCTGCACACGCTGAGCTGGGTTATTAAAGCAGACCACACCCAGACAGTCCCCCAACACACACAGCCCTTCAGCTCACCCCCGGCCCCCTTCAGCCTCAGAACTGCACATCCAGGGTTTTTTCAGGATCCAGGGAGCTGCAGAGCCCCAGATGCCTAGACTCTGAGATGGGCTCTGGGCTGAACGGAGAGAAGGGAACCAGGTGGGAGACCCCCACAGAAGCCAGGGAAGAGAATTCTTTCCCTTCAAACAAGAATTCCAGGTTCTGCCAAATGGGTGGGGGTTCTCCCTGTGGGGACCACCTGTTTACTTTGGAAGGCGTGAAGGTGGCTGCTAGCAGCCGGACCCGGAGAGGGGTGGTGCCTGAATGTCAGGTGGACACAGAGTTTACACTTCACATCCCTACAAACGACAGCACCTGCATACGGCAGGCACTAGTAGGACTTGATACACAGTGACTCACTTCATCCTCACCGTCGCCTATGAGGTGGCTACTATTATTATTTCCACTTTACCAATGAGACAACCAAGGAACAGAGAGGTTAGGCAATTGCCCAAGGACACACAGCTAGTGAGTACTAAAGCTGGGTTCAGAACACAGGCGATCTAACTTTGTTCTCTTAACCAAGATGAGAAGTCCCACCATCTGCAGACAGAAAGGAGACCCAGCTGTCATGGCAACCATCCTCAAGTCTGCCTAGTGGGGTCTGGGCAGGGGATCCCCTCAATCGAGGTGGCTGAAGCAACTTCAAGGACCCCAGGTTACTGCCATAACCCTTCCTTGGAAGGCCTTCAAGACACACCAGAGGGCAGCCATGGAGAGAGGAAGCAGTGCTCCTGACGGTCGCAAGGGCCACACTTCTCTATTCAGCCCAGGAACTGCATCCCCACCTCCATCCCCTCCTCAACCCCTTGAGGCCAAGTCTAAGCGGGGAGGGCAATGTGGGGTGGGGGCGACCACAGCGGCTCCCCTACTGGGGTAGTTGGGATGCAAAGCCTCCCCCAAGTCTGACAGTGTCACAGATGGGTGCGCTCTAGAGGGGAGGCAGATGAGGGATTACGATGAGCTAAGACCCCTCCCAACAGATTCCTCAGCCCATTTCCCCCCAAATCCTTCCCTGAGGCCTCCCTCAGAGCAGCAGGGGCCCGGCGCATGGGGGGCCCTGCCAGCCTCAGACTTTCCAAAGCAACTTTTCCAGCCTCCCCCAAGTCTCTGCCCGCCTCCCCTCACCCAGGCGGCGGGGGGGCCCCCCCTTCTCAGGGTGATGTCAGCCCCGCCCCGCCCCCCGCAGGAGCACTGTGGCCAAATATGGCGAACACAGCAGTGCTTGGGAGCTGGGACAGACTGGGGGGGCGGGGCAGCGGCCCCTGGCCGGGACTGCTGGCAGCTGGCGAGGGGGAGGAAGGAGGCTATGGGCTCCCCTCAGACAGCTGCAGGACTGGACTGAGGCCAATCCTGAGGCCGATGGTGAAGGGAGCGGACCCCAGGGATGCCAGCCCCCACCCAGCTTAGGGTCTGGTCTGCCCTTTCCATGGTGGGGTTCACAGGGGTGGCAGCCCCCAGCTGCTCACTGTCACTAGCCCAGGTGTGCAGAGCCTCCGTACTGCTCTCAAGAGGGGTGGGAGAGGAGGGACCCAAGTGAGGGGCAAAGAGGGTGGAGGGATGGGGGTTGCAGGATGGGGGAGAGTCTGGGAGTGGGTGAAGAGAAGACAGCCAAGAAAACTGACAAAAGAGAGGAGATGGTCAGAGAGTGAGAGACCCAGAGAGGGAAAGCTGGAATGAGAATAGGAGGGAGAGAGTGAGATCCGGTGAGAGACCGACAGATGGAACAGGCAGAGCGCTGGAGACAGTAGGCTCCACGGACACTGCGCGGAGGGGGCGAGCGACCAACAGAGACACAGAGAGACAGAGACCAAGACGGAGGAGACAGGAGACCCAGCTGAGAGGGGCCAATCAATGAACATCCGGGCACACTCCTGGGGGCCCGAGGTACCCACCCAGGGGCCCGCAGGTGACTCCCCACCCTACACAGCCATGCCCAGGAGCATGCAGGTTATGCTGCTGTGTGGGTGCCCAGATTGACGCCCAGTGAGAATATCTGCACCACCCCCCCCCAAGAACGGGGCATACCTGGGGCACTGGCAGGTGGGCAGTGGCGCCTGGCTGCAGGCTGAACTAGGTAGGGTCTCTGTCCTGCCATGTCACTCAGGAGGGGTCAGTGAGGAGAGCCTGGATGGCCGCTCCTTCCTTCCCAAAGTTACTGCCCTGGGGTGAGGAAACAGAGTGGGACTCCCCTTCTCTTAGACTCCAAACCACTGGGACTCAGCCTGCAGGGAGGGAGGAGGCTATGGGCTCCCCTCAGACAGCTGCAGGACTGGACTGAGGCCAATCCTGAGGCCGATGGTGAAGGGAGCGGACCCCAGGGATGCCAGCCCCCACCCAGCTTAGGGTCTGGTCTGCCCTTTCCATGGTGGGGTTCACAGGGGTGGCAGCCCCCAGCTGCTCACTGTCACTAGCCCAGGTGTGCAGAGCCTCCGTACTGCTCTCAAGAGGGGTGGGAGAGGAGGGACCCAAGTGAGGGGCAAAGAGGGTGGAGGGATGGGGGTTGCAGGATGGGGGAGAGTCTGGGAGTGGGTGAAGAGAAGACAGCCAAGAAAACTGACAAAAGAGAGGAGATGGTCAGAGAGTGAGAGACCCAGAGAGGGAAAGCTGGAATGAGAATAGGAGGGAGAGAGTGAGATCCGGTGAGAGACCGACAGATGGAACAGGCAGAGCGCTGGAGACAGTAGGCTCCACGGACACTGCGCGGAGGGGGCGAGCGACCAACAGAGACACAGAGAGACAGAGACCAAGACGGAGGAGACAGGAGACCCAGCTGAGAGGGGCCAATCAATGAACCAAGACATGGTCAGGCTGTGCGGAAACGGAAACCAGAAGGTGGAGGGGGGAAGAGAAAGAGGCAGAGGGAGTCAAGGACAGAAAGAGCTCGAGCAGACCAGAGGGGAAGGGAGGAGTGACAGGGGAGCCATCGCTGGGGGCTGGGGCCGAGTCCGGGGCGACGGCCCCCTCCTGGCCCACTGCTCCCCACCCCTCCTCTCGGAGGACCTCCCCTCTCCGTGTTCCTGCAGGGCCTGCGGGCCTCTGTGGTATCACATGGCCTTTACCTTCGATCTGACCAGTCACACCTGCTTCTCCTTCTCCCAGGGCCTTGGGAGGTCAGAAGATGCCCCTGGGTGGTGGCCAGGTGGGAGATAGGAGGCTAGGCGAGCAGGCTTCGGGGCCCTGAGGGAGATAAGGGGTACTCTGCAGCCCACTCCCCTCCCTGGGGCCAGACCTGCTGGAATAACTGGCTGGACAGCTCCAGGGGTGGAGGCCAGGGAGGCCAGGGCTGCCACAGTGGAACTAAACGCCCACCCCAACCCCTCCCACTGCCCCCCAACTCCAGACCACGCTCCCTCTACTGCCTTTCAAGCGAGGCAGGGACAGACTTGAAGCTTGGGCCTCCCCAGAGCCTGGGCCTCGTGGGAGATGCAGGCCAGGCCAGTCCAGGCAGGTGTCAGCAATCCCCCCACTCTCCCCAGGTAGCAGCCCCACCAAGAAGGCTACTGGCCGCTGTCTGCACTGGGGGTAGTGGCAGCAGCTATCCGCTCCTGCAGGAACTCAGCCCCCCGAAGTGCTCTCATGCTGAGTGAGAACCTCACTCAAAGGGTGGGAAGATCAGGAAATCAGCAGTTTCATCCCAAATGCCCTGCCTCCAGACCAGGGCAGCCCAGGGAAGGGCTGACAGGCGGGGGGTTGAGGATGGGGCCGGCAGTGGAGGAAGGCTCGGGGAGCCTCCCCGCCCCCATCTGTCTTTCCCTCCTTCCTCCTCACCCACCCCCACCGCGGGGCCAGCTGTTCTCCAGCTGCCAGAGGCTCCCACCCTAGAAGTAGCTGTGCTGTGCTGGGACAGGGAGCGCAGGGCGGGTGGGATGTGGATGGTGTCCACCGCCCCCACCTCCAGCCCAAGGACTCCCCCTCCAGCCCCCCAAGGGATCCTGCCAAGTGACCACGCCCTGCCAGGCTGAGGAGGGAGTACCCACCTCCCTACAGCCGGGCTGAGATTTTTACAGGAGGAAGCAATTTGCAGAGCCCACTAGGAGGGAGGTGAAGGGGGCTCCCCCGCTGCCCAGCTTATTAATGTGCTTCCAATTTGGGAATCCAGCCTCTGCACCCACCCACCCCCTCTCCTAGGGCACAGGCTTCTCAGGGAGCCGAGGGGGAGGGGAACCCCCCAGGCTTCTCTCTCCAAGGCTCCCCCTCACTGTCTCCCCCCTCCAGCAGAGTAGGAGGGAGGAAAGAGGCTCGGAGCCCTCAAACCTCCTGCAGAGAGAAGGGGCCCACTTCCCAGACTTCATACCCCACTCCCGAGCCGCTGTCCAGCCTCCTCATCCCGACCCAGTCCAGGAAGGCCAGGGATGCAGGCTGGAGAGGGCGGGGGTGCAGTAAAGGGGTGACTCTGGGTTTCACAGTTCTCACCGTGTCAGAGGGCCCCTTGGACGCTGGGTCAGCCACTGAGCTGTGACCCATCCCTCAGTCGGCTGTTGCCTCCTTGGGAAAGTCACACTGTCAATGTCAGGTATAAACACAGAGCTTGCCCTGGGCCCCCTCCTCAAACATACAAACTCCTCTTCACAGCCACTGTTCCGCACACTCACTGTCACCTGCATCTCTCTCATTTCTTTCATTTTTAAAATAACATTTTTTGGGAGGCTGCATGCAGCCCTACCAGGGATCAATGCCCCCTGCAGTGGAGGCACCAAAGTCTTAACTCCTGGACCACCAGGGCAGTCCAGGGCAGTCCCTTAATTATTTTTTTTAATGGTGATAAAATATACATGATTTTAAAAAAGGACCTTTTTAAAGTGCACAATTCAGCCTCGTTAATTACATTCTTTGTTTCTAACAGTTTTTGTTTTCTAACAGTTGTTTTCTAACAGTTTCTAACGTAGATGCACTTGCAGGGGGTCACAGGCCCTCAAATTCAACATCAGCACCGACCCTCAGACTTTCTTTCTCCGTCTCACCCACACACCTGTATTCACACTCAGCCGTCCCCACGGCTTCTCAGCATTTACATGCTGCACTAGGTAGAGTCCATCATGTCACAACGGCTTCTCAGTGTGTCATACGTAAGCACACCTGGCACACAGTGTGCCTCACTCTGCCTCGGACGCACACAGCATCACACGATGGCATTGGCCCTCCCTCACACAGGTGGAGTGTCGGAATCCCAGCCAGTCAGTGCTGGACATGGCTGTGAGCTCACACCACTGGGCAAGCAGTTTCTTTCACAAATCCACCCCGTATGATGGCCCCTCACACACACAGAGGTCCCCTACAGACACACAAGCACGCACGCAGCATCAGTCATACACGAAGAACATCATTCATAGTTTCTCTCAAGTACCTGCAGCCCCAGTCACACGCTGAGAACGTCACAGCATCTCATATATGCGTGTTACAAAGTCACAATGTCGCACACAGTTCCGTCCTGTGAAGTCACACACATGAACTGGTTTCACCCCAGTTCCCCTCACGTGCACCACCCACCCCTACAGTATCACCCACAGAGGGTCCCTCTCGGCCTTGCGCACACGCACGCGCGCACACCACACACAGGTCCAACGGCACACACAGTTGCACTCCCGTTTCCCTCTATCACTTCCGGTCCTGTGGGCCTGGCAGGGAGCACAGGAAGCAATCAGCACTCTAGGAAACCTCAGGGGCTGAGGCTTTGCGGATTCACCAGGGTTGCTGGTCCCTGACCTGTGGGTCCCAGCCTCCTGTGGGGCCCTGAGCAGACAGGCAGAGCCCCGAGGGGCAGTGCCGCTCCAGCAGACCACCCTAGGCTCCCACAACACTGCGGGAAGGGGAGGACAGGGCAAGGCCACAGGGACAGGGCCAAGTGTGATCAGCTGGCTTCCACCCCAGCTCTGAGCAGAGAAGCTCCCCCGCCATGGCCCCAGGGGTCCACGGAGACCTGGATCCTCAACGCTACCCCTTGGACTCCACATGGGAAGCAGGGGCTGGGACCTCCTGGCCACCTCCACGGAGAGCTGCAGCCTTGGGAGCCCTCTTTCTCGGCTCCTTGAGGCCTGGCACCACCAGCTCCCCCCGCCACCCCACACTGTCCTCCCTGTGAGCCGGATCCCTTGGCTCCTCTCCCTTCCTGAGCGAAGAGGTGGTTAGGACTGGGAGTTTTTGCTCCTTTCCAGCTTCCACCCTGAGCCCTCAGAGGGGTCTGGGAGAGGGCTGGCCATCCAGGTGGCCTCTGAACACCATTCATTGCCAGACCCCAGAGCCAGTTCCCAGGGCTGTTCTCTGACTCGACCTGGGCCCCCTGGCCCCCTGATGCCTGCTGCCGTAACCTTCTCTGCCCCTCACTGGCTTCACTGTCTTTGGTCACTCCCCGGTCAGCCCTCAGTTTCTTCCTTAGACCCACTTGATCACCAACTCACCTCTCCAGATCCCACCAGGTTCAGTTTTCATGATGGGAAGGCCGACTGACCAAGAACCAAAAAGAGACTTAGAGAAGCTCAGAGAAAGGGGACCAGAGAAGTCCTGGATTCCAAGCAGGGAAACGGAGGCCCACCAGGATGACACAACTGGTTAGAGGCCAAGCTGGGGCCAGATCTCTTAAGTTCTTGGCCTCTGTTTGAGATGTCTCCTTTTCAGTTTATTTCCCCAACTGTTCAGAATGTGCCAAGATCTGCAAACCTGAGGATGAATGTGGGAGCAGGGCCCAGGACACACACATACACACAGCTCTGACCTGCCCATCACTGACCATCCTACTCAGCCAAATGAGCTAATTAGCATTAATTACTGTTCCCTCCCTGGGGGGCGGGGAGTGATAGTGGGGGAAGGCCCAAGAAGTTGAGACTCCCATTGGATCCCAGCCTCTCTCTGAGGAGGGGGCATTTGGGGTCCCACGAGTCCCCCTCATCATATACCCTAGTCCTAGAAAAGACATCTGTCCATCGCCTGCTCACAGGGTGAGCAGGGATCCAGGAAGACCCCAGAACCATGGTCTGTGGTGGCAACTCTATGGGGAAAAGCTGCAAGAATCTGGGTGGGAGGAAAATCTCATTTCTCACCAAAACTCTAACTTTTGGCAACTTTAGATTTCCTTCCTTGCCCCAGGCTGCCTCCAGCATTTTGGCCAAGGAGGTGTCCTGGCCCCCCTGCTCTGGGGCTGCGGGAGGCGGGATACACAGAGCCGCCCTGGGCACCAGCCCCTCTGAGCTGTGTCCAGCCCACACCCCCACCCCCTGCTCTCCTCGGCTACAAGTTCAGGCCTGACTTGGTTCTGCCTCTACCTGGAGAGAGAGAAGACACAGAGGGAGGTGTGAGGGACGGCTTCCCTCCCCTGAGAAGCTCTACCCCAAGGCCTCAATCCCCCTTGTTCACAGAAAAAAAAAAAAAACTCTCAGCCCTGGATGAGGGCCCCTCTCCCAGAAAGGTGACACGGTGGGGTCTGGTCTCAATGACACTGCCCCAGGGCCCCGCTAGGCTGGAAACCAGAGGCAGAAAGGCGCTCCCAGCTCTCCTTCCCCAGGCAGGAATAGAGGGCATGACAGACAATGGTGGGGCTTGGGGTTAGAGGAGACAAGCCGCCTTCAAGTCCTCTAAAGTCTAAACACGGGCTCTGACGAAGTATGTGGCCAAGACAAGGCCCCAAATCCAGTCCCCTTCCGAACCAGGCTCACAGAGCTCAGGGCTGGAACTCCGAAACCTCCACCCCGACGCCGGCGGCAGAATTGAAGGCAACTTAAGCCCCTGCCCCCTCAGGGGGCACACGTCCGGGGTCATGAAGCTTGGCTGCCAGACACCATCCACAGTCCGGCGCGGCTGCGGGCACAGCGCGCGGGAGCCGGCCTGGGCGCCCGGAGGCCAGGCCCGAGGCCTGCGTGGAGCTGGGGCCGGGCGGGCTCCGAGAGAGCGCCAGCCGGGAGTCCAAAGGGCGGCGGGGCCCGGAGCTGGGCGCTGCGGGGACGAGCTCCCCAGTGGCAGGGGCCCCCCAAACCCAGACCGTGCGGGCCCCCGAACCCCGACCTCGACACCCCCAAATGCGGACGTCTGGACAAGCGCTGGTACCGGGGCCAGGCTCGCAGCTCCCCGACCTCCCCCCGAACAACTCGTCCGGGGGGTTGGTGGGAGGG
>SJYC01090494.1:0-47375 GCA_006408675.1 Madoqua kirkii | reverse complement strand
GCCCGGGTTGGGGGTGGGGGCTGCGGGGAAGGAGGGGGCGGGGCGCGGAGCAGGGCGGGCACCGGCAGCGAGGGGCGGGGCCGCGCGGGGCCTCCCCCCGCCGGCGCCCGGGCCGCCCACCCCGGGGCTCCGGGACCCCCGCGGCAGCCCGCCCGGCCTCTCCGCGCCCGGGCGCCTCGCTCCTCGCCCGCCCGGAGCGGCGCTCTTAACCTGCCTGGAACGCCAGGCGCTACTCCCCCACCTCCCCGGTTCCCCGCCGGAATCTGGGGCTCCGGCCTGGGCGGGGCCGAGGGCGGAGCTCCAGCCTCGAGGGCAGGACTCCCGTCGGGGCCAGGGCCCGGGTGCCGCGTCACTAGGAGCCCAGCGGAGCCTCGGGGCGCACGGGCCTAGGGGCTCCTTACCCTCCACCCCCCGAGTCCCGAGTGGCCGAGGCGGAGCATCCTCTCCGGCCCGGGGGCCTGCACCCCCGACTCCCGGGGCCCCAGAACCGGCCCCGCCCTAGAGGCTGCGCCCGCCCTGCCCGAACCCGGTTTGTCTGGTTCTCCCCGAGAGGCTTGTTTCTCGAATTTCTCCCTTTCCCCCTCTTCCTGTATCTCCGGGGCCCTCCCTCTCGTCCCGGTTCCCCGGGGGCCCCCGCAGGGGGCGTCTCGACAGCGCGAGCCCGCCAAGTTTCGGTAGGACCCGCGATGGGCGCGTGGGAGGGGACGCGGCAGCGTCCTGGGGCCGGAGCGGGACGGGGGTGGGGGATAGGAGGCCTCCAGTCCACCCCCCGGACCCCTCCCGCCGCCTCGTTCTCCGCACCACTGAAGAACCGCTGCCCGTCCTGGCCTAGGAAGCGGCTTTATTGCGGGTGTGGGTACCGGCTCTCCGTCCCCCATCACCTGCCCCTCCTCTGAGCCCGCGCCGGCTCCTTGGAGCCCTAGTTCAGTCCCAGAGGGGGTTAAAACAACACTGACTACTGCTCCTGGACAGGAAGTGACTGGGGCGCGGGGCGGGGGTGGTGTTGGTGAAGCGGCGCAGCCTAGCTCCGCGACCAGATGTGCAGCTCCAACTCCAGATGTTCTTCATCTCCGTCCGACCCGCCGTCTGAACAACTCCCCGCCCCCGCACCGTGCCAGGCTGGGCAGTAAATGAACGTCACCCGGAGACGGTGAGGGGTCAGCCCCCGGACAAGGGAGAGGTCTTCATCGAGAGGCTCTGGTGAAGGGACCTGCAAGCCTCCAGCGTGAATCCTTTTCCCAGCCCTGGCGGGCGGGCTCTGGGGGAGATCACTAGGATCACTCGCAGGCCAGCTTCCCGTCGAAACTGGAGAGGGCGATGGCGAACGCCTGCAGGGCGCACAACGGATACCGGTAGTCTAGGGTGAAGGCGTCCTCGGCCACGCGGCCGAACTGCAGCACGATGTAGTCGGCTATGGACACAGACACGGGTGGGGGCGGCCTGAGACCTCGTGGGCTCTCTGTCCTGGCAGACGAAGCCCTCATCATTGAGGGAAGGGCCCCCACCCTTGCACTGGGACCCTAGTCCTTAGCCACCATCTCAGTTATTCACCCTCCATCCATGCACCCTCTTATCTCACCCAGTAAGCCTGCCTGCCGCTGTACCCGCCACTGTAAGCCCCTGAGGGCAAGGACCCTGCCTTACCTTCTACTGCCCAGGGCTAGGCAGATGACCTGCCCGCACTGTAGTAACCAGTCAAACTTGCTTATGCCTGGAATCCTTTCTTTCCAACTTCTGCTGATTTTACCCCATTCTTCTCCATCCCAGACCCCAGGTCCTGAGACCACGAGCCTCATGGCCTCAACCAGTGCCCCTACTCAGCCCCTACCTCATATCTGGCCCAGGTTCCCAGCCCCAATCCCAACACTTCCCCCATCATCCATGGGACAGGATGTTACTAAAAATACCCTCAACCCAGGCAGACCAGGCTCCACCAGAAATGTGATCTGGAGATGGGTTTTTAAGACCTCAGGACAGATGACACTGGGGGCACCTCCCTAGGATGGAGTGGGGGTAGGGAGCCAATCCTGGGAACCTGTAAAATCCCTAGGAGATACCACTCAGTATCCAAATCCCTTCAACCTAGCAGGGACCTCTCCTCCAGGCTTGTAACAGGGGATGTTTTTGTGTTCTGAGTATATCTTTTTTCCCTGATTCTACGATGGCAGGCCTTTGACCTCACTGGAAAGAGAATAGAAATGCTTGGCTTATATTTCCTACTCCTGAAAGACAATCATCTTGATGGGGTTAGGAGTGGGGCACTGGAGACAGACTACCTGGGTTCTGACCCCAGCTCTGCCTTCACAAGCTGTAAGTTACTCAGCCTCTCTGCACCTCGGTTTTCTCATCTGCCAGATGCTGTTCAGTTGCTAAGTCGTGTCTGATACTTTGTGACTCCATGGACTGCAGCACGCCAGCCTCCTCTGTCCTTCCAATAGGGATAATAATAATACCTTCCTCACAGGGTTGTTGAAAAGATTTAATGAATCAGTATCTGTGAAGTCCTGAAAACAGTGTCTGGTCCACAGAAAGCACTGTGTTTGTGAAATAAAATTTGAGGGCCAGGGTAAGTGCCTACAGTTGCTGAGAGACTTGGGTAAGGGACTGCCCTCTCTGAGCCTCAGCATCCTCTCTGGCCACATAGGGGTTGGGCTATAAGTTATGGGTTTTTTTTTTTTCATATTTATTTTTATTGATTTGCCTGTGCTGAGTCTTAGTGGCTGCATGTGGGACTGAGTACCCTGACCAGCGGTTGAACCTGGGCCCCCTGCACTGGGAGCATGGAGTCTCAGCCACAGGACCACCAGGAAAGTGCCCATAAGTTGTTGTTGTTGTTTTTTTTTTAACTTTTACTTTTGGCAGAGACTCATGGCTTTTAGGCTCCACTTCCAGTAACTTATATGCAGAGTTCATCATGAGACATGCTGGGCTGGAAGAAGCACAAGCTGGAATCAAGATTGCTGGGAGAAATATCAATAACCTCAGATATGTAGATGACACCACCCTTATGGCAGAAAGTAAAGAGGAACTAAAAAGCCTCTTGATGAAAGTAAAAGAGGAGAGTGTAAAAGTTGGCTTAAAGCTCAACATTCAGAAAATGAAGATCATGGCATCTGATCCCATCACTCCATGGGAAATAGATGAGGAAACAGTGGAAACAGTGTCAGACTTTATTTTGGGAGGCTCTAAAATCACTACAGATGGTGAACGCAGCCATGAAATTAAACGATGCTTACTCCTTGGAAGGAAAGCTATGACCAACCTAGATAGCATATTCAAAAGCAGAGACATTACTTTGCCGACTAAGGTCCATCTAGTCAAGGCTATGCTTTTTCCTGTGGTCATGTATGGATGTGAGAGTTGGACTGTGAAGAAAGCTGAACGCCAAAGAATTGATGCTTTTGAACTGTGGTGTTGGAGAAGACTCTTGAGAGTCCCTTGGACTGCAAGGAGATCCAACCAGTCCATCCTAAAGGAGACCAGTCCTGGGTGTTCATTGGAAGGACTAATGCTGAAGCTGAAACTCCAATACTTTGGCCACTTCATGCGAAGAGTTGACTCATTGGAAAAGACACTGATGCTGGGAGGGATTGGGGGCAGGAGAAGGGGACGATAGAGGATGAGATGGCTGGATGGCATCACTGACTCGACGTACATGAATTTGGGTGAACTCTGGGCGTTGGTGATGGACAGGGAGACCAGGTGTGCTGCGATTCATGGGGTCGCAAAGAGTTGGACATGACTGAGCGACTGAACTGAACTGAACTGCAGTATCTTATTTCTCTGACAAGGCCATGGCAGTGAAAGTACCAAGTCCTAACCACTGGACCACCTGGGAACTCCCTTTCAGTGGTTTTTAAACTCTAGCAGCGTAACTGCCCCCTCAATGCAGTCTTACCCAGAACAGCCCCGCATCTGGCCAGGCTCTGGTCAGTGCTAGAGTGAGGGCCTGAAAACAATGCACCCTGCACCCGAAGGCAGCTGCTTGGAATATCTGAGGCTCTTTGGAGGGTACAATGTGAGTGCCCTCACAGAAAAGAGTGACCTTCCTGAATGTTCTGGCTCCAGGAATAAAGGCCAGCTCCATTCCAGCACCCGCATGTGTGTGTGTGTGTGTGTGTGTGTGTGTGTGTGTGTGTGTGAGAGAGAGAGAGAGAGAAAGAGAGAGAGAAAGGGAGGGAGATGGCAAGGGGAGAGGGGAGGGAAAGACTTGAGTGAGGGTGGAGGTCTTGGAGGTGGTGGGGAACAGCCTGGCTTGTGTCCTCAGATACTCACGGTCATCAGCGTGGACAATCTGGAAGTTCTTGACCGAGGCCTGGGTGACTCGGCCTTGGAAGTTGAGGGTGTAGGAGCCACTGTCTTCGTTCCAGATGGGGGGCTTATTGTGCAACTCGATGAGGCTCTCCAGCGTCTTGTTCTGCCAGCGCACCAGCAGCCCGTCGCTGGCCTGGGGGTGTGAGGGGTGGGGCAGTATTAGGGGCAGGATAGTGAGAGCTGGCTATCTTGGGACTGATGGGGTGGGGCGGTGGCTAGGGACCTGTGGTGCCCTTGTATGTGTGTGCAGCCTGGGTGTCAATAGACATGGTGGCCAGGGTTTCTCTGAGTATACCTACGGTATCTGTGGCATCCACCTGGCCAGGGTGTACGTCTGGGAGAATGGGCTTGGCTGTGGGTCACCAAAGTGGAGGATTGGAAAGTAAAAAGTAGTATCTGTCACACAGGATTGGCTGTGCCATTGGTCCCAAAGGGTCTTAGGCCACTCGCTGGCATCTATCATAAGGATGAACCAGATATTCTAGGATTTACAAGGAGCTCACAGTTGAGCTTTGAGAGATGTACAGGTAAAGAGTAGTTAAAATGTCCTGGAAGAGTTTCTGGAAGGAAGGAGCAGGGTCTGTATGAGACACGTATTTCTTTTCTTGGTTTCTTTGTCACCTGTTCATGTTCAAGGCTTAGAATGAGTCCACTCAAGATTGTATCCTCCAAGAAGCCTTCCTGACCCCAAGTCTGATTTAAATGTCTTAGCTCTGAATTTCCATAACACCTCGCTCTGATGATTTCTCCCACTGCACTGTTACGGATGGAATTAGATACCCTAACAGCAGGCGCAGTATTTGACTAATGGCTCTGTGCCTTACAGATGACAGGGGATGAGATGCTGGGTGACATCACTGACTCAATGGACATGAGTCTGAGCAAGTTCTGGCACCTGGTGATGGACAGGGAGGCCTGGCATGCTGCAGTCCATGGGGTCGCAAAGAGTCAGACACGCCCTGAGTGACTGAAGTGCCTTAGTTTCCCTCATAACAGGGTGTTGTGAAGATTAAATGATTAATAGTGCATGAAGTGTTGTTTTGAACAGTTCCTCGCAGAGAGTAAATGTTCAATAAGTATCAGATATTGTTTTGATGGTACCTCTTATATTGATTTTACATCTTCAATACCTGGCATTAATAAATGATTGTAGAATGAATGAACTGATGATGAAGAGAGATTCAGAGCAGCTTTGGGTGTCAGTTCTTACTAAGCCCAAGCACACGTGGGAGGCACCGCCTTTGGAGGATCTGTGTGTCTATTCCAGGATGGGAGGAGCAGTTGTGGAGCGGCCCAGGGCTTGTGCCCCGTGGGTTGGCCAGGTCTCTGACTATTCCAGTGTGGCTTTCCAGCAGGGAAGGATGTGTGATCAGCTGACAGGAGTATTCTTTTTCATTGTAAATGAGTAAAGTGACATCACTGTGAGTATGAGACAGGCCAGTCAACCATCTCTGAAATCCCAGGCTCTCAGCTTGCAGTGCTGAGGGGCAAAGCTTTTTAAAATCTGTCAAATCATATCACTCCTTTGCTCAAAGCCCTGCTGTTCCTGTTTCTCTGGGTAAAAACCAGCTACACAGGCTCACCTGCCCCTCACTCTCACCTCTCTGACCTCATCTTCCTGCAGCCACCCTGGCCACCTTGCTGCTCCTCAAACTCAGCAGGCACTCTCCTGCCTCAGGGCCTTTGCACTGGCTCTTCTCCCTGCCTGCATGATCTTTTCCCAGATATCTGCAGGGTTGCTCTTTACCTCCTTCAAATTTCATCTGCTCAGTGAGACCCACTCTGACCACTGAATTTAAATCAAAACCTAGACATACATATCTCATCTCCTTTCCCTGTTCAACTTTTTCTCCCCCTCCCACAGTAAATACCACTTTCTAAATACTACACAATTTACTTACTTATTACAGTCTTTGTCTACGTCTGTCTCCCTCCACTAGAATGCCAGGTTCATGAGGGTAGATCTTCGTTTTGTTGACTGATGTCTGCAGTTGCCTAGACTAATACTTGGTACTCAATGTATGTATGTTGAATGAATATATGAATGAATGATTTTGATGTACAGTAAAAAAAAAAAAACAACAACAACCCACACAAACACAGCTAACCAACCCTATTGTGCTCGTTTCAGTGAGTACAATGAAAACCCTCCAAACTGAATCTATTTGTGCAAGTTGCCAGAATGAATTTGTGACGGGGCGATGGGTGTGCTCTGGGTTGGGTATGGGATAGGCGGAACACCCCCTCCCCAGCCCACAGGGCTTCCTGGAAGTGGGTTACAAGCCAGTAACTAGGGAGCAAGACCCACAGGGAAAGGTGTGTCAGGGAGGTGCAGGGCTCACGTTGCGAGGTCGAATGGGCACCCTTTCGTTGTCGGAATTCATGCCAGGAATGATGACTGTCATGCGCCGGGGACCTCGGAAGCCTAGCACATTGGTTTCCTGGGAGGGAGATGCGCATTAGACCTCTTGGTGAGGGAAGGGGTCTGCCGCAGGGCACAGGGGACAGAGGGCGCTCTCACATAGATCACGGCCGCCAGCTCCTGCCGAAGGCTCCCCACGTCTGTGCTGCCACCGCGGTGCGGGTTCTGACCATTGTCAAAGACGGTAAAGCGGTTCCCCAGGAGGTTGGACCTGAGAGCAGGGTGGAGCTGGGGGCGGGGCTGAGGGGGCTCCACACCCCTTTTTCCAGACCCCTCCTCACAGCCAAGCTTAAGAGCTTTCTGCCTCAAGCATGGGTGTGTCTTAGGACTTTGGTCCTGGCTTTCTGCCTGAAGTCTTTTTAAAAACCTGGATCTATGGGGAGACTGGGCAGCTTTCAAACCTCAGCTCTTACTAGCTGTATGACCCCAGGCAAGTGACTTAAACTCTTAGCCTCAACTTCCTTATCTGTAAAATGGGCGTGGTAATAGTATTTACTATCAATTTGTTTGATAAGATTATGAGTAGATTAATATTTGCAAGTTACCCAGAAATACTTCTGACACACAGGTAGGCCTTATATATGTGTTTGGTAAAGACATAAAGAAAGAAATAAAGCCTGACTTGGGGACTCACTTTCTCCTCATCTCTCAGATTTGTGGTGAGGACTGGATGAGCTATATGGGGAGACATAACACAGGGTGCTGCTGCTGCTGCTAAGTCACTTCAGTCGTGTCTGACTCTGTGTGACCCCATAGACAGCAGCTCACCAGCCCTGGCATTCTCCAGGCAAGAACACTGGAGTGGGTTGCCATTTCCTTCTCCAGTGCATGAAAGTGAAAAGTGAAAGTGAAGTCGCTCAGTCGTGTCCAACTCTTCTCGAGCCCATGGACCGCAGCCTACCAGGCTCCTCTGTCCATGGGATTTTCCAGGCAAGAGTACTAGAGTGGGGTGCCATCACCTTCTCCAATAACACAGGGTAGGTGCTGACTATTTCGTTCGGTCAGTTAGTAACTATTTATTGAATAGCTACTATGTGTCAGGTGCTAGGAATTCAACCATGAACTAGACAGGCATAATCCTAGTTTCATGGACTTTATGCCCTACTCCAAGTGAGGTCCCCAGACCAGCAGCATGGGCATCACCCCAGTGCGTCTTAGAAATGCAGAAGCTCACTCCCAGCCCAGACCCTCTGAACCCAATTTTTTTTTTTTTTTGCCTCACCCTGGGGCTTGCAAGATCTCAGTTTCCCAGACCAGGGACTGAATCCAGGTCACCACAGTGGAAGTCCAGAATCTTATCCTCTAGACCACCAGAGAACTCGCCTCACTGAACTATCTGAAGAAGATCCCCAAGTGATCTACATGCATCAAAGCGGACGAGTGTCCATGTGCACAGAGAAGCCCAGGGCCGGGGGACAATTTCAGAGTGTCTGAGGTGGGGGAACTCTGCACAGCGGGGCAGAGGTGACTGGCCCCCGAGCTTCGCAGCCCCACCTCAGCTTCCCAATGAAATTCTCCCCTCCTCGGGACAGATTGGTCGGGTCACTGGAGATGAGGTAGTTGGCGGTCTTGCTGCGTTTCCGCTTCCTGCCGGCCAAGAGAAATACCTGGGGAGAGGGGCAGCAGAGATGTGCTGGAAGCAGAGGCAAGCGGGAGGGGAGCACGGGGAGGAGAAGGCCCGTTTGCCCCCCAGCCCCCGCCCCCATTCTGGCTATCTATTTGGTCCGGGTCCCTCCTCCGACCCACCTTCTTCTCGGTGTCCAGGTGCAGGAAGTAGGAGGGATACAGTCCCCGGTCCATGCCCTTCTTGTCCCGGGTCAGCCGGCAGCGGACCGTCCGGCCCTGGGGGGCAGGCCGAAGCACGAACTCCTGGGGTTCGTCCACTTCCACGGGTGGGGAAGGGGCCCTATCTTCCTTCTGAGTCGGGGCAGAGGGTACGTCAGCCCCAGAGCACCATCTCCCCCAGCCCTCAGCAGGTCCGGAGCCCAGAGGCAGGCAGGGCAACTCACCGCTTTCTGTTTAGGGGAGAGAACAGAGGCTGATCCAGTGCTCTCCCGGGCCCCTCAGCCTCCCCCGGGCCCCTCAGGCTCCCCTGAAGCTCGCCAGGCTGTGGGGAGCTTTGTGCTTTATTAAGGTGCTGTTTAGCTTGTGGTTAAGAGCCAAGGCTCTGGAGTCAGACAGCTTAGGTTCAAATCCTGGTTCCACCACTAACTGTCAATGATGTTTGTTAATCTTTAACAATGCTGTGACTCAGTTCGTTTCATCTGTGAAGTATGCAGGATGGAGGTGGATACCTGGGACAGACCTTAGTTTATATATTTAACAGACACTCATAGAAACTCTACCGATGTGCCAGGAATTATTCTATGCACTTTCCAAGTATTCCTCTTTGAATTATCATCCTTCTTCTTATCTATAGCTACTGAGGTGGTTAGTCTCTTTATACAGGTGAAGAAGCTGAGGCTCAGAAAGGCTTAGTAGGCCCAAATTCACATAGTTAGTAAGAGGTGAAGCTGGATGCTGAATGCTGCCTCGTCTTCTGTTAGAGCATAGCCTGGGGAGTGAACTGAGGTGGGGCTGAAGGTTTGGATTACTGCATTCTGGCACATGGTGTTATAGACGTTTAGCTACTACTGTTACTATGTACATGCAGGTGTGCTAAGTCACTTCAGTTGTTCTGACTTTTTGTGACCCTATGGACCACAGCCCACCAGGTTTCTGTCCATGGGATTCTCCAGGCAAGAATACTAGAGTGGGTTGCTGTTCCCACCTCCAGGGGATCTCCCTGACCCAGGGCTTGAACCTTTGTCTCAGATCTCCTGCACTGGCAGGTGGGTTCTTTACCACTAGTGCCACCTGTTAGTTTAGCAGATAGTAAATACCCAATGAATGTAGCAGCCAATCTCCAAGATGGTATTTATACTGTAGTGTAGGTCCCTCCCACATTGGTCTCTGTGATCAATGGAATAAGGCTGAAGTGATGGGCGGTCACTTTGAAAGCTAGGTCATAAAAGATATTACAGCTTCTGCCTTGCTCTGTCTCTTGGGCCATTCTTGAACTCTGAGGCAAGTTGGCTACCACATCATAAGGACAGTCAAGGAGCCTCTGGAGAGGCCTCCAGCCAACAGTCATGATAGTAAGCCAATTAAGAAGTAGATCCTCCATTTCCAGTCAAGGTTTGAGAAAGGGTGCAGCACCAGTTGGCATCTTGACTGCAAATTCATGGGACACCCTGAGCCAGAACTATTCTTGTTAAACCTCTCTTAGATTTCTTTTCTTTTTAAACTTTTTATTTTGTATTGGGGTATAGCCGATTAACAATATTGTGATAGTTTCAGGTGAACAGTGAAGGGACTCAGCTATACATATACCTAAATCCATTCTCCCCAGACTCCGCTCCCATCCAGGCTGCCACATAACACTGAGCAGAGTTCCCTGTGCTATACAGCAGGTCCTTGTTGCTTATCCATTTTAAATATAGCAGTGTGTACATATCCATCCCAAACTCCATAACTATCCCTTCTCCTTATCCTTCCCCCCTGGCCACCATAAGTTCATTCTCTAAGTCTGTGAGTCTGTTTCTAGATTTCTGACTCACAGAAATTAAGAGGATGAATTGTTGTTTTAAGTTTTGGGGTGGTTTGTTACATAGCAATACAACAAATGAATAAATAAGCTCATTTGCTCATTAAAAACTTTTAATAACTCTTTGGTTGCATTAGGCCCTAGGGTGGCCTGATTATTGCCCCTTCTGTTCTTACAAGGCTAGTACCCTTTGCTCATATGTTCTGTCCCTCACGTGAAGGGCAATCAAGATTCTAACCCCAACTTTCTCAGCAGGGGAGAGACAGGACTGCCACCTGGGTATGTGCATTTGAGGAGTAAATGTTCTCTGGGAGCCACCAAGAAGCCCTGGTAGGCTGAGGTTGCCCATTTTGCTGAAGGCAGGTTTGCACTGGGTGTGAAGTGAGGCTGGTGTTGGGAAGCGGGCCCTTAGCCTCCGGGTGAGTGGGCATCTCTTCTCCACTCTAGGCTGCTGCAGAAGAATCGGGAAACTCAGGACTATGTTTGGAATGCAGTATGGAGAAAGCCGAAACTCATTTAAACATTTCTACGTGGTGAATTTCAAGGGCCTACTATATTAAAGGCTCTGCATGCCTGCATATTCTTTCTGGAAGATAATAAACTGGGCTTTCAGTTTATACATCACTATCTGGTGATCTTGGCCCATCTGAATCAGTCCCTCGAGACCTGACCACTCTTGTACAAAGGAATAAACCCACAAAGCTAAGACCCCACCCTCACCCCCCAGGCCCTGCCCTCGGGGATATCTCTCCATTCCTGGAAGCCTGTTTCTCAAAGGCTTTCATCACTTTCTCCAGCTGGACCCCTCTCTCTTGCTTACTCCAGCCTGTGCATGTTGGTACCTGAGTCCTTTTGTGAGGAGGGGCAGCATTCAATATATTTAACAACATGTTCTGCCCCTGGAGACTGCCCAGTCAGAATGGACATGGTAGGCTCAGAGGAGGGTCCTGGAGGCCCTGGAGGGCCTCTGGTTGCTGGATAGTTTGGTTGCTAGAAGGTTGAGGGTCCTGGGTGGGAGAGGAGGAAGCATTCTGAGCAGTCTCAGAGCAGCAGGGTAAAACTGTTATAATAACTCACAGTCAGCTGGCTGTCACAGTCCCTGTGTCCAGGGGTGTGTACGCCTGTGCCTGACTGTGCTCCACCTCCTGGTACAGAAAACGTGTGTGCTTTCAGACGGGGCCATGCAAGCACCTCCGGCTGTGTCTGATGGTTAGGCTGCAGTGGGGAGGGCTCAAGGCAGACAGCATAAGGCCCCGGGTAGCCAGTCCCAGCCTGGTGACCCCGCAACTGCCTCTTCTGTTCCTACAAACCTGGTTCTCTTTGTCCTCGTACCCTGTCACCAAAGAGGGAACTAAGAATTCTAACCCCAAGGGACTCCACGGCCCCACGCCCAGGACCCCAAACCCTAACCCCTGCTCCCAGCAGGGGCCTCACCCTCTCCCTTCTGGGCTCCCACCTTTTTGCCTTTTCCCTTGGCTTTGCCCTTCTGATTGCTGTTCTTGGTCATCCCAGCGGCCGCCTCATCGTCCTCCTCCTCTTCCTCCTTCTTCTCCTCTTCAGAGCCTTTGGGAATGCCTGGGGGTGGAGAGGAAAGCCTGTTCACCCCTTACCTTGGCAGGGGCATGTCACGGTTTAGAAGGGACACCCGCGCCTCACTTGAACCCTTCCCACAGCCACAGGGGAGCAACTCCAGTTCACTATTATCGGAAAGCAATAACCTCAGAAAGGCAAAGACCCTGTCTTGAGGCCACATGGCTTATTAAAGTGGGCGTCAAGGTGCCCCCAAGTCTTCCGACTTGAGAACCTCCGCCTTACCCCATGTAGGCCTCACTTGCCCCTCCACACTGACAACTGACTGCCCCTGGATGTCCTGGAACCAGAGCTCACCAAAGCTCACCACCCACCCTTCTTCTTCAGAGCTTTCTCCGCTGGGCACTCCCCGGGAACCAGAAACATGGCTGCTGGTGTCTTCTTCACCGTCCCTGGACTCACAGAGCAGTCCTTGTCAGCCTCCCCGGACCCTGCTGGTATGGAAGTGAAGAGGTCACACCCCCACCCCTGCCAGCCCCTGCTCCTCTGGAGAATAGGCTCACCTTTCTTCTTCATCTTTCTTATCTTGGTCCCTTCACCCGCTGGAGCCTCCTTTTTCTTAACTCGCAGAGGTTTCAGTGGGGGGCCAGGGCTTCCCAGATCTCCTGGAAATGGAGGGTAGGGGTTAGACAAAGACAACGCCCAGGACCCCAAACCCTAACCCCTGCTCCCAGCAGGGGCCTCACCCTCTCCCTTCTGGGCTCCCACCTTTTTGCCTTTTCCCTTGGCTTTGCCCTTCTGATTGCTGTTCTTGGTCATCCCAGCGGCCGCCTCATCGTCCTCCTCCTCTTCCTCCTTCTTCTCCTCTTCAGAGCCTTTGGGAATGCCTGGGGGTGGAGAGGAAAGCCTGTTCACCCCTTACCTTGGCAGGGGCATGTCACGGTTTAGAAGGGACACCCGCGCCTCACTTGAACCCTTCCCCCAGCCACAGGGGAGCAACTCCAGTTCACTATTATCGGAAAGCAATAACCTCAGAAAGGCAAAGACCCTGTCTTGAGGCCACACGGCTTATTAAAGTGGGCGTCAAGGTGCCCCCAAGTCTTCCGACTTGAGAACCTCCGCCTTACCCCATGTAGGCCTCACTTGCCCCTCCACACTGACAACTGACTGCCCCTGGATGTCCTGGAACCAGAGCTCACCAAAGCTCACCACCCACCCTTCTTCTTCAGAGCTTTCTCCGCTGGGCACTCCCCGGGAACCAGAAACATGGCTGCTGGTGTCTTCTTCACCGTCCCTGGACTCACAGAGCAGTCCTTGTCAGCCTCCCCGGACCCTGCTGGTATGGAAGTGAAGAGGTCACACCCCCACCCCTGCCAGCCCCTGCTCCTCTGGAGAATAGGCTCACCTTTCTTCTTCATCTTTCTTATCTTGGTCCCTTCACCCGCTGGAGCCTCCTTTTTCTTAACTCGCAGAGGTTTCAGTGGGGGGCCAGGGCTTCCCAGATCTCCTGGAAATGGAGGGTAGGGGTTAGACAAAGACGGGTCACACCCGCCACCTCACTCATTGTCCCTTCAGTCCCCCTGGGAGGCCCAGAGCTCCTCTGCTTGTCTTGTTTTTAACCCTGAGTCCAAAAAGAACTGAATAAACACCAAGAGTATAATAGTAGTGAATGAATGAATGCCAGGCCTTCTAAAGAAACTCTGAATCCCAGCTCCCACCCCATCTCCATCAGAAATCCTCCAAACCTTCTCTGGTCAGAGCTACAGACAGTCCTCCCGCTTCGAGAGGCCCAAGGTCCTAGTCATCTGTCTACATTTACACCAGACCCCAGCACCCGTAGGGCGAGGTGCCCAGCCAGGAAGCCATCACAGTGTTTACTCACTGATTTTTACTATAATCACTTTGATACTTTTGTAAAAACTATAAATATAATTCATATTGAGTTTAAAAAAACAACAACAACTAAAAACTCACCAAGAACATGAAAATCCTCTGCCCTCCCTGGCTCAGCACACCCTGAGCAGAGGGCTGGGAGGATGGTGGTGATGGTTGGAGGGGCACATATTAATTTAAGGATCATTAGAGGGAAGAAGTTTCCCAGGTGGCGCTAGTGGTAAGGAACTCGCCTGCCAATGCAGAGACACAAGAGACGTGGGTTCGGTCCCTGGGTTGGGAAGATCCCCTGGAGGAGGACATGGCAACCCACTCCAGTATTCTTGGCTGGAGAATCCCATGGTCAGAGGAGCCTGGCAGGCTAGAGTCCATGGGGTTGTAAAGAGTAGGACACAACTGAAGTGACAGCACACAGCAGGCAGAGGGAACAAATCACCAAAGGATGGGACATTTGGGTCCAGGCACCTGGTAGCTTTCTGATGTCTCAACTTGTGCACATCCATGAACCCCCAGGCCCCTCTGGGGACAGTTTTATGTGTCTTTTTGCCCCCTCTAGACCCTCAACACCCACCCTTTGGACCCTGGGCCTTGGTCTTTCTCTCCTTGATGTCTGTAGAAGCCTTTTCTTTGGAGGGCTTCTTGGGAGGCAGGCGGACTCTCTCTTTCTTTTCCTCCTCTTCGTCTTCATCTTCCAGGTCATCCTCTTCATCCTCCTCATCCCCTGTAGGTAGAAATTCATCAATATGAGGGTTGGGGTGGGTCCTCTACTCTCTGCGGGGCTCAGTCTCTCCAGATTTCTGGGAGGCAGTGAAGGAGCCAGGGGTAGGAGGCTCTCCTCTGGAACAGAAACAGGAGGAAGATTCTCAAAGAATGCAGTGACCCCAAAGTCTTCCACAGTGTGCAAGTCACACTAGAGCTGGAGTCAGGGGTATGTTGGGGGCTTGGCAATACTCTTCTGGGAAAATGAGCTTCTCTGCAGGTCCTTCTTCTCTCTGGCTGTCACACACCCTCCTGGCGTCTTTCAGTTTCCCCTTTTCCATCCCTTCTAATGAGACATGTGCCTGCTTCTCCCACTCTGCTTCTCCCTACCCTGGTCTGTCTCTTTCCAACTCCCAGCCAGACCCATCTGAGCTCCCGCTTACCCCTAGCCGTAGTCTAAGGCAGAGCTCTTAACCACTCCTTTGTGCCTCGGTTTCCCAATCGGGAAAATGGGGACAAAAACACGACCACAAAGGGTTTTCTAGTTCAGAGCCAAGGCCAGGGATGCAGACGCTGTTCTCCCCAGCTGTCTGCGTCTCTCCCTCTGTTGTTCCTGTCCAACCTCTCCTCTCCAGCCGCCCCCTTCCCTCGGGGTTCGCTCACCGTCCTCCACGTCAGAGGCCCACACCTCTCGGAGGGTCTCGTCCAGCAGTGGCATGGTGCTTGCGCCTGGTTGCACCCACTTCTCTGGCCGCCGTGCAGCTCTAGAAGCTTCTCTGCCGCTGGCCCCAGCTAATCCAGGCTCAGCCTCACCCCCACCTCCTGCAGGCTCCAGAGGGTGGCAGGACTGTGGGAGGGGCTCCTGCCCAGAGCACCCTCCCTTACCCCTGCCCCCCCCCCATGGCCTGGCCCACTAAGAGAAGAGGCTGAACTCACAAGATCTCAGATCCCCAGCGGCCTCAAGGTTGGTATCCCTGTAGGAGGTCCCCCACGCCCTGAGCTTTGACTTAGAGATGCTGATTTGTAATGTGGTGGTGAATGGGGCATGGGAAGAAAACATGAGATCGGATCCTGTATGTATCTTCGTTTTTCATAAAAAAAAAAAATCAAGATTTACTAATATTTAATATATATGGATTGACACATGCATGTGTATATAATATAAAGAAATATGCCTATATTCTGGGTGTAAACATAAATGTTTCTTTATGATAAGGAACATGCTTTTTAAAATATATTTTAGTTAATTTTTATGAAATTTTTTTTAAGTTTTGTTGATTCAGCTAGTCTTTTTTTTTTTTTTGCCGTGCAGCACACAGGATCTTAGTGAGGGATCTTAGTTTCCTCACCAGGGATTTAACTCATGTTCTCTGCATTGGGAGTGCAGAGTCTTAACCACTGGACTAGCAGGGAGGTCCTGAAATGTGCTTTTTAAAAAGCTTAGAGACAAGGGAATGTAGTGTTGGTATGATTGATATCATGGGAGAGGTTTGGCTAAGTGCAAAGGAAGCCCAGAAGAGGGGCCCAACTGGGGGTCCTTCCTGAAACCTGAAAGGTGAGGGGAGTTCTGCAGTCAAAAAAAAGAAAAAGAAAAAAGAAAAGGTGGGATGGTTTATTGCTGGAAAGGGAACAGCAAGGTAGAGACCTAACTGTTGGAAACAGATGTATTCAAAGATCTAGCACTAGGAAGGAGGCAGCCATCTCTGGCATGGGTCACCCAGCCCTGAGCACAAGCCTTAAGCTCTGCTGCTTATGAGCTGAACATCCTTGGGCGACTGACTTAACCTCTCTGAACCTCCGTTTCCTCATTTTATGAAATGGGTTTAACAACATCACTGGCCTGATAGGGATGTTGTGCAGATTAAATGAGATAACAGGTGGAAAGCCTGTCACATACAGTAAATGCTCAAAAATCGGTAATTAGAAGGAAAAAAAAAAGACAAAAAATTGGTAATTATGTGCCCCATTTCAGAGCACTTTGGATTTATCTCTGTTTCCTCAGCATTTACAGCACAACTTGGCACACGGTTGAGGTTCAGTTTTTGCATGAGTAAATTAGCACTTTTTTCCTTTTATGCCCACAAGGTTTGTGGGATCTTAGTTCTCTGACCAGAGATTGAACCCAGGCCACAGAAGTGAAGGTGCTGAGTCCTAACCACTGGATTGTCAGGAATTCCCTATTTCATTTGATTTTCACTGGACAGTAGTCCAGTGACATAGGTGAGGTAGAGATTATTATTTCTATTTTATAGGTGGAGAAACTGAGTCCCAGAGAAATGAAGTGACCTGCTTAGCATCGGCCAGATGATAACCAGAACTGTCTCTGTCAGAGCTTTTTCTCTTGGCCCTTTTATGTTTTATATGGTTATAATGATTAGATTGGAGAAGGCAATGGCACCCCACTCCGGTACTCTTGCCTGGAAAATCCCATGGGCAGAGGAGCCTGGTAGGCTGCAGTCCATGGGGTCGCTGAGAGTTGGACATGACTCAGTGACTTCACTTTCATTTTTCACTTTCACACATTGGAGAAGGAAATGGAAACCCACTCCAGTGTTCTTGCCTGGAGAATCCCAGGGACGTCAGAGCCTGGTGGGCTGCTGTCTATGGGGTCGCACAGAGTTGGACACGACTGAAGCGACTTAGCAGCAGCAGCAACAGCAGCAGCAGCAGTGATTAGATGGATTTTGAATGAAACAGTCTTTTTGTTTTTCTCCACTTCCTTGGCCCACTTGGTCCCAATTTGCCATACATAATCTTCCTAAAACGCTGCTTCTTCAGTCCACACCTTTGCTCCAAAATCATCATTGCGCCCCCACGATCAGGTTTAAGTGTGCTGGGTTGGTGTTCCAGGCTCTCCCTGACCTGGCCCCAGTATGCCTTTCTCACTACAGGGCTGTCTCAAACCCTACTCTCCATCCAGCCCCGTAGGTTTACTTATTGCCTTTGTGCTTCTTCTCCTCCATACTTTTGCTGCAGCTGTTCCCTCCTCCCAGCTTGCTCTCCGTATTCCACAAAATCCATCCAACCCTTGCTCAGTCACTCAGTCGTGTCCGAACCTTTGTGACCACATGGACTGTAGCCTACCAAGCTCCACCATCCATGGGATTTTCCAGGCAAGAGTACTGGAGTGGGTTGCCATTTCCTTCTCCACATCCAACCCTAAATAGCCCTTAAGTCCCCACTGCTAAGATTCCTCAGTCCTTATCTGCCTCTGAATGTGTGATAACGGGAGCAGCATTTATTGACTACCTACTGTGCATCTGGTCATTGTTCCCATTCTCTCTCCACCCAGGCAGATGGTAACACCTTGATATTAAAGGTGAGGAAACTCACAGCTGAGAGTCATCAGCAAGCATTTCCTGGGTACCAACTCTGTGCCAAACAGCACAGGTTATACAGTGATGGCCAAAGGATGTGGTCCCTGCCCTCATGGAGCTTCCATTCTTGTGAGAAATGGAAGAGAGCAAAGCCATGAATATGTAAGTTACCAGGGAAGCCCAGTTATAATGACATCATTATTATTAATTCTACTAACTGCCAGGAAGGGAAAGAACTGGGTTCCATGAGACTAGCAGGGGGGACCAGTCTGGATTTAGAGGATAGATGAGGCTGAGAAGGGAATTTTTAAAAAAATTTTATTTATTTATAATATTTGGTCTTGCCAGGTCTTAGTCACAGCTTGTGAAATCTAATTCCCAGACCAAGAATGGAACCCAGGCCCCCTCCATTGGGCATACAGAATTTTAGCCACTGGATCACCACGGAAGTCCTTGAAAAGGGGATTTTAAACTGAGATCTTAAGGATTTTAAAGACTAGGAAAGATAATGTTCCAGGGAAAGGGCACAGCTTAAGAACATGTTTCCAAGCAACAAAGAACTTGACACAATGTAGTAGTGGGTGCCATAGCCGCCTGGACCAGGACTGCAGCAACCTTGCCTATGAACCACCCTTCAGAGGGAATCTCTAACCTCAAACACATCCGAGCTGAGAGCCAAGGGGAGCCTGGGGCTCAGAGGGCTGTAACCCTGAACATCCAGGTTCCAACCCTGCTGTGGTCCCAGAGACACCTCTCTTGCCCACTCTTCTCAAAAGCAAAGATTCCTGAACCCGCCTGTGGAGGCGTGTGGACTGAGCTTTGGCCGACACCAGAGATGGACTCTGCTCCTAAGTTGGGGGGCAGATCTGAGCAACAGAAACTGAAGTGAAAGAAAAGGTAAATTCACTCTTCAGATCTCTCCTCTTGGGTTGTATGGGTGTGATCAACACTTACATAACAAAGTGTCCATTTAGTTGCTTTTTTTCCTGTTCTGAAGGAAAGGATTCCGAGAATCAGCATTGTCTCTGTACCTGTTGCACATGGGAGCTGAGGAGCACTATAGACTATTAATTCACCATAATGTGTACCTGCATAAGTCTGGACATGACTTGTGAAGCATGGTAGCAATTCTTCATGTTGGCAACTAGTGCAGTGTTGGATGATACTTTAAGAACAGTTCAGTTTTCCTTAAAGTGTTAAATAAGATGAAATTAAAACTTCTAAAAACAATTTAAATTTGATTAATTGGGGGATATTTATCAAGTATAAACTATATTTGCCTTCAAATTTTAATATATCATTTTGAATATATGCGAGGAAAAGTCACTTTTCAAAACATACATGAAAAATAATTTTAATTAAAAAGTTTAACATTTACTTAGTTACTTTGAGGAGAATGTACTCACATTTTGTACACTTTGAATGCAGTGACATGTTTTTAATCCTTGGAGAGTTAGTCTGGGTCCAGATCAAGACAGAAACAGAAAATAGCCAAATGAAACAGAAAAGAATAAAAAGAACCTTCAGACTTTTGTTGGGGACCTTCCCTGGTGGCTCAGCTGGTAAAGAATCTGCCTGAAATGCCGGAGACATGGGTTTGATCCCTGGGTTGGGAAGAACCCCTGGAGAAGGGAAAGGCTACCCACTCCAGTATTCTGGCCTGGAGAACTCCATAGTCCATGGGGTCGCAAAGAGTCGGACATGACTGAGTGAGTTTCACTTTCACTTTTCACAGTGTAAGCATGGGTGGGAAACTTAGAGATGTGTCGGTGTTTAGATTTGGGCCAAGGATGGGTAGGTTTAGGATTGGCCATCAAGATTTTGCTGAAAGTGGGAATTTAGTGATAAGATTCATGTCAAGAACACACATAGGGACTTGCTTGGTGGTCCAGTGGCTAAGATTTTGCACTCCAAATACAGGGGCCTGCGTTTGATCCCTGGTCAGGGAACTAGATCCCACATGCCGCAACTAAGAGTTCTTATGCTGCAGTTAAAAACGAAAACAAAAACAAAAAAAGATCCCGAGTACTGCAACTAAGGCCTAGAACATTCAAATAAATACCCCCCCCCAAATTTTTTTAAAAGAACATAGATATCTTCTGGTACTTTCTGCTCTGACACCAGAACACCAAACCTCTCCACAAAGAAAAACAAGCTTGAGACTTTGTAACTACACTTTGTTTTGGTCTAAAAATGACATTTCTGTTTGACCATTGGCATTAGTCACCAGACTCAGTTCCACTGGAATTTTAGCTATTTCCTAAAATTAAATCTACTTTCAGAAGGCAAAGACTTGCTACCACCAATGACTATGATGCTAATCAATAACGACTCCTACCATGTGCTAGGCATCGCAGCCAGTGCTTTCAGCTGATTCTCATAGTGCACTTGTGTGTCTGTGGCTCAGAGAAGTTAAGTAATTTGTCTAAGGTCACACAGCTGGTGCCTGGTGGAGCCATTCCATGGACAAGCGCCTACTAGGTGTGCGGTATTCACTTGTGTTATCTCTAGTCCCTAAGGAAACTTTGAAAGGCAGGTGAGCACATTAGTTCACCTCTCCATTTTCTAGCGGGTAAAGTGGTGGCAATAACTGTATCTGACTTTATGGAAGTTGTGAAAATCGAATGGATTAATCCATGTTTGGCGCTTAGTGCAGTGCCTGGCACAGGACCGATGTCTTATCAAGGTCAGCTATGTTGTGCTTTATGTATAAGGAAACTAGGGCCCAATCCCTAAGTGACTCAAACCCAGCCCTCCCTGGCTCAGCCTGTATGGTGCAAAGGAGAAAAGAAGGGATTTTGGAGAGTCTGAAGCAGTGGTTAAGAGCTGGAGATTTTACCCAGAAACAGACCCATGTGTCCTGCTTTTCCATGTCCCAGCGGGGTAACCTTGGGGAAGTCATCCCCCTCGCTTAGAGCCTATTGCCCTGTGCTTCAGTTTCTCAATCTGGCAAAATACATTTGTATCATGAAAGGATCCATTCAGGTGGGATTTTCAGAAACCTGGAAACTCCAGCTGCCTAAAGGTGTGTTCAGGCTCTTGCAAAATAGAAAAGAGGTCTGAGCTTTGAAATGGCCAATTTTTGTCAGCTTTATTTTGTTGAAGATTGGGGCTTCTTTTATCCATCAGGGTGCTATTGATGTCACATAGCCCCTGGTAGACTGTTCTAGAAGGGAGTTTCTCTCAGTGAGCTCTAGACTTGCAGTGCCAGGGTCTTAGTCTTTTTTTTTTTTTTGGCTGCATTGGTTCTCAGCTGTGGTATGTGAACTCCTAGTTGTGGCATGTAGGATCTAGTTCCCTGACCAGGCATCAAACCCAGGCCCATGCATTGGAAGCTTGGTGTCTTAGCTACTGGACCACCAGGGAAGTCCCCAGGGTCCTAGTCTTAGCCTTGCTTCTTGGATAAGGAAACGGAGCCTTAGGAAGTTTAAGCCACTGTCTAGGCTCTCACAGGAGGACAGGCGGGAGTGAGCAGGATTTAGGTCAGGTGTCTGAGCTCAGAGCCTGAGCTCAAGAAGCCCTGGTGACTGTTGGGCACTGGCTGAAGGAGCTGAAAATGGGGTTCCAGCTTGGTTTTTTCCTCATGGAATGCATAGGCTGTGAGATGAGGTTTTTGGGAGGCACAGAGAATAAAACTGGGACACTGATGTCTCCTCCAGAAAAGGAGAACATAACAAATAATAGTACTGGAGTTTCTGAAATGCTTACTCTTGAAATTACTCTTGCAGTAAAGCAGTGATTCACAAAGCAGATTCCTTGGACCAGCACCATCGGCATTACTGGGGATCTTGGATAAGAAACGGAGCCTTAGGAAGTTTAAGCCACTGTCTAGGCTCTCACAGGAGGACAGGCGGGAGTGAGCAGGATTTAGGTCAGGTGTCTGAGCTCAGAGCCTGAGCTCAAGAAGCCCTGGTGACTGTTGGGCACTGGCTGAAGGAGCTGAAAATGGGGTTCCAGCTTGGTTTTTTCCTCATGGAATGCATAGGCTGTGAGATGAGGTTTTTGGGAGGCACAGAGAATAAAACTGGGACACTGATGTCTCCTCCAGAAAAGGAGAACATAACAAATAATAGTACTGGAGTTTCTGAAATGCTTACTCTTGAAATTACTCTTGCAGTAAAGCAGTGATTCACAAAGCAGATTCCTTGGACCAGCACCATCGGCATTACTGGGGAACACGTTAGGAGCATGGATGCGCAGACCTCACCTCTGACTAGCAGCAGCTCTGGGCTGGGGCCCAGCCTTCAGTGTTCTAGCATAGCCTCGGGGAATTCAGATGCCCACCTGAGTCTGAGAACCACTCAGGCCAGTACCGTCTCCAAGAGGCCTTCAGGAAATGAGGATACTATCTCCCCACTGGGTAGTTCCCTACATGTCTCTGAATGATGTCACAGGAGCTATGAAGAAAAGCTTCCTGAGGCCAGGGACTTTGTCCATTCTGTTCACAGCTGTCTCTCCAGGGCCCACAGTGTGTGATGAGTAAGGAAATAGGGAGGGAGAGACAAAGAGCTATCTTGGATGCTGTGAATGGGGAGGGGAGACCCTGCCTGTTTCTTATTCTGTCTTGATCCTGCAACTTGTGACTCTAGTGGTTTTAGCGTTTAAAGATACAGATTTCTGGCACAAGTGGGCCCTTAAGTACCCGTCTCTCCACCTAGTGCTCAGGAGAGAAGATGTGGCCTTCTTCTACCCCTGGTGGAGCGCCCCCTGGCTGTTGTTCAAAGTCCGCTTATGTCTCCAATGTGGTGTATGTGGTGGCAGGTACACTATTTGACAGGAAGTTTATCAGTTTTTCTTCAAAAACTTTTCCTTTTTTTTTCTTCCAATGTTCATTTTTTCCTCCAGTGGTGTTTTTTTTTCTTTATTTTTGAAACAACTTCAAATTGACACATAAATTTCAAGAATAGCGTGATGAACTCTGGAATACCCTTGGCCAGAGACCGATAGGTTTTTTCTGCTGTCCCAGTAATGGCCCTTATAGGTTCAGGGGAACACTTTGCGTTGGTTGTGATGTCTCTCTAGTCCTCCTCAATCTCTGAGGAATTGTCAAGGGCAGTTCTGCTCCATGCGATTTTTCACTTACGGGTGTGTGTGTGTGCGTTAGTCACTTAGTTGTGTCCCACTCTTTGTGACCCCATGGACTATAGCCCACCAGGCTCCTCTGTCCATGGAATTCTCTAGGCAAGAATACTGGAGTGAGTGCCATTTCCTTCTCCATCACTTATGGGTAATTACCCTGATTTAACAGTTGTCTTCAGGCCCAACCTCCGCCTAAGAAGCCACTTCCTGGACGTTGTCTTAACTGAATCCTTGAGGATGAACAGGGACTATGAACCCAACCTAAAGCCGTATAAGTGACAGGTAACAGAGGCCCAGTGTAAAGTAGCGTAAGCACAAAAGGATTGCACCCTCAACCGGGTCAGCTAGAGGCAGTCTCACTTCTGGCATGGCTGTACCCAAGGGCTCAAAAGGTGTCCCCAAGTCCTTCTCTCTCACCCTCTCTGCTCTTCTCTGCTTTCCTGGTAAAGGTGACCTCAGATGACTCTCCGAGCTCATCAGCTCCCCCAAGCGGAGGCCTGACTGGCTGCACTTTGGTCCCTTGCTTACCCCTGGATCTAAGTCCTTGGATGGATGTACTCTGATTGGTCAGCTCAGACCTGTGTCCGCCTCTGGGCGGGGCTCTCTGTGATTTGCGAGAATAGTAGTTTTGAAAAAGGAAAGAGAATTTCTTCTCCCGACCGCTCGGTGAGCAGTCCGCACCGGCGCTGTTGTCGGAGTGAGGAATAATAATCACAGCAGCAGTAGCCGGAACATTTATTGAGAGCTTGCTGGGTTCTGGGCATCGTTCTAAGTGGGTTTCCTATCAATTAGCCCATTTAATACTTAGCCATATTGTGCCGTCGATTTTTACCTTCATACATGCTTTCCATACCAGCAACTTCACAGACAGGTGCAGTCATTTGCCCAAGGCCAACACAACTAGTACGCAGCAGAACCCGGGGCCCCAGACCCTCGGGCGTCACTCTAGGGTGCGTCCTGGTGCACACAGAAGTTCGCCCTCCAGTTACCTCTCAGTGGTAGAACCAGGTCTCCTGCTCCAGGCTGAGGCTGTCACGTGGCACGGTCACCCCCACCCCCCCACCAGGGCGCCTGTGAACCTGGGGCAAGTGGAACGCCTGGGCCCAGATCGTTTATAGGAAGTTTGCTGTTACCCACAGAGCAGAGAGCAGAGCCCTGAGCCCCGAGAAACAGAAAACAGGAGTGACTTTAGAGCAGTGGTTCACGCGGGCTGCCCACAAGAATACTCAGGGGGGAGCTGAAGCCATATCCCAGGCCAATTACCCAGAACCTCTGGGGTGGAGCCCAGGCATGAATATTCTTTAAGCTTCCCCTGGTGAATTCAGTGTCCAGCCCAGGCGGATAAACACTAGTTTGTAGGCTTTCTGCTGCTGCTGCTTCTAAGTCGCTTCAGTCGTGTCTGACTCTGTGCGAACCCATAGACGGCAGCCCACCAGGCTCCCCCGTCCCTGGGATTCTCCAGGCAAGAACACTGGAGTGGGTTGCCATTTTCTCTCCAATGCATGAAAGTGAAAAGTGAAAGTGAAGTCGCTCAGTCGTGTCCGACTTTTCGCGACCCCATGAACTGCAGCCCTCCAGGCTCCTCCACCCATGGGATTTTCCAGGCAAGAGTAATGGAGTGGGTTGCTACTGCCTTCTCCTTGTAGGCTTTCTAGCTTAATAGAAATAACCATAGTTTAAGATCTGCCTGAGTATGACTGTTCTTTAGTGAAAAAACATGAAGGTTCTGGCTGAATCAGTTTCACAAGGTTTTTTGCGTAATCTGTGTCCAGAGCTGAAAAGCCTGTGGCTGTTTTGAAGAATCAAGCATTATATTAAATTCTGGTGAAATTTCTAACTCTGTAGCTTTCCTTTCTGGAAAAAGAAAATAAAATCCTTTAAAAAAAGATCCACCTGGGCTTGAGATTTGGCTCCACTGTCGCAAGCTGTGTGATTTTGTGCCAGTCACTTACCTTCTCTACGTCTCAATTTCCTCGTCTGTGGGAAAGGTTCTGAGTCCCTCTTCTTTATGTGAAGATCAGATGAGATGATACCAGTAAGACCTCCAGCACAGAATTGGCATTCAGCTCCATTCTTACTATCAAGGAGGAGTCAGGACAGAAGTAGCTTCTGCAGGACCATCCAGGGAGTCAGTGCCAACGATTCACCATCCCTAGGTTGAGGCTGTGGAATGGACTCTGGGAGCCTCAGACCTCAGCCCTTCCCGCCTTGATCTTCCACCCTTGCGGAGGTGCCTAAGGCTTCTGCGTCGGATGAGCTTGGGATGGAATGGGCCAGGTGGGAGTTGGGGCCGAGTAGGATGGGGAAATGGAAAAATCAGGGTGTGTGCACTGACTTAATCTTACCACCAGGAGGCGACAGGAACCCACCCACTGCGAGAAGAACAGTCAGGCTGAAGGAGCTGACTGGGGATAACACAAAGATATTAGAGGACTTTTTTGAGTAATAGGTAAATGCTAAAGCCTTATTTTCTCTCATTTCCATTTACTTCATGCAGGAGTCCTGGGGTAGGCGCCATTACCCTTCTTTACGGGATGAAACTGAGGTGGTGCTGGTGACTGGCAACCAGGAATTTAACTGAAATCAGTTGGACTCCAGGTTAATCTCTTAATCACTGAAGTTATAGGTCACAGCTGCAAGGGTCTTTAGAAATTCTTGGGCCATGTGATTCCCAAACCTGTTTGATGATAAAAATCACCTGAGGCTCTTCAAAAAATTCCAAATTCCTGGGTCCCAGGACAAGCATTGAATTAGAGTTTCCCAGGAAAATGGACTTGGGAGTGTGTCTGGTTAACAGAAGTCCTTGTTTGGAAACGTGATCTGCTCTCAGAGAGGGAAAGTGTCCTGCCCAAGGTCACACAGCCAATCCCCTCCAATCTCCTGATACCCTCGGATTCAGAAGCCAGGCCACACCCACCCCCTAAAAATCATCTGAGGCTCTTCAAAAAATTCCAAATTCCTGGGTCCCAGGACAAGCATTGAATTAGAGTTTCCCAGGAAAATGGACTTGGGAGTGTGTCTGGTTAACAGAAGTCCTTGTTTGGAAACGTGATCTGCTCTCAGAGAGGGAAAGTGTCCTGCCCAAGGTCACACAGCCAATCCCCTCCAATCTCCTGATACCCTCGGATTCAGAAGCCAGGCCACACCCACCCCCTCCAAAGATGAGACAGTATAGCACAGGACCTAGCAATTCCTCTTCTGGGTATAAGCCTGAAAGACTTAGAAGCAGGATCCTAAAGAGGTATTTGAACACCCATGTTCATGGCAGCATCATTCTTAGCTGCTGAAAGGTAGACACCACCCAAGTGTCCTTCAACAGGTGGATGAATAAGCAAGGTGCTGCATGGGAGCGTGCATGCTCAGCTGTGTCCAACTCTGTGATCCCGTGGACTGCAACTCTCCAGTCTCCTCTGCCCATGGACCTTTCCAGGAAAGAATACTGGAGTGGGTTGCCGTTTCCTTTTCCAGAAGCAAATGTGGTATAAACATACAATTAAGTATTATTCAATCTTGAAAGGGAATTTTGACATATGCTACAACATGGATAAACTTTGAGTACATTAGGCTCAGTGAAATAAGTCCGTCCACAAAAAGACATATACTGTATGATTCCACTTATATGCCTAAAACAGTCAAATTATTTTCATGGAGGCAGGAAGTATAATGGGCCTGAGAGGAGGGAGCAGTGGGGAATTACTGTTTAATGGTAACAGAGTTTCAGATTTGCCAAATAAAGATAGTTCCAGAGATGGCTGGTTGCACAATAATATGAAGGTTACTGACAAGAAGATCAGCCCTGGGATTTCTTTGGAAGGAATGATGCTAAAGCTGAAACTCCAGTACTTTGGCTATCTCATGTGAAGAGTTGACTCATTGGAAAAGACCCTGATGCTGGGAGGGATTGGGGGCAGGAGGAGAAGGGGACAACAGAGGATGAGATGGCTGGATGGCATCACTGACTCGATGGACGTGAGTCTGAGTGAACTCCAGGAGTTGGTGATGGACAGGGAGGCCTGGCGTGCTGCGATTCATGGGGTCGCAAAGAGTCGGACACGACTGAGCGACTGAACTGAACTGAACTGACACTGAGCATTACCAACTCGATGGACCTGAATTGGAGTCAACTTGGGGAGAGAGTGAAGGACAGGGAAGCCTGGCATGCTGCAGTCCATGGGGTTGCAAAGAATCAGACACAACCTAACTACTGAACAACACCAGCAACTGACATTGAATGTACACTTTAAAATGTTTAAGATGGTTAATTTTATATTATGTGTATTTTACTACAATACAGCAATTAGAAAAAAAGATGAGATGATCTGTGCCCAGCCCTGGAGGGTTAGAAGTGAAGATTGAGAAGGTAAGTGTGATTTTCTTCTTTTGAATGAATTTATGAGTAAATATATGTGGAATTTGATGAGTGTTGATTGTCAATCATCTCTTTTCCTCAAAGAGGATTACACTAATAATGTATGGATACACTTTTTTCCCAGTAACTTCACCAACTTTTGGTTCTATTATTTTACCTTTTTTCTATTTAATGGGTGAGAGATAGTACTTCATTATTATTTAAATTTGCATTAACTTTTGTTAAATTTAAAATGGAAGGTCCAGAATTGACCAATGCCGTTGACAGCCTCAGAATGATTTTCCTCAAAATATTAATGCTTGATTTATTATACTGAATAAAACAAGCCCATGTTTATTGTTAAAGTAAATTTAAAAACCTACTAGGTCTGTTAACAGAGAAGAGAAAGCGGCTCCTGCTTGAGCTTTGGCCTTAGGGTTTCTGCTTATTTAGCATAAATTCCAGGCTCTGAGATGGAGGCTCTTGAAGCAGGGGGCTCATGAGGTCCAGGACCACTAACGTAAAAACTCGTGTTCATTTTGCTGTTATTATATAATAATAACAGTGACTGTTATTATTCTTTTATACATATTTATTTGTTTATTTTGGCTGCACCGGGTCTCAGCATGCAGGATCTTCTGTCTTCCTTGTGGCACGTGGGCTCCCTAACTGCTCCATGTGTGATCTGCTTTAGCTGCAGCGTGTGGGATCTACTTCTCTGACCAGGGATTAAACCTGGACCTCCTGCACTGGGAATGCAGATTCTTAGCCATTGAACCTCCAGGGAAGTCCCCTAGTAGCTGTTGTTATGTACCTCCTAGGTCATTCTCCTTAGTTTTTGTTTTTTAGTCGGAGTATAGTTGATTTATAATGTGTTCGTTTCGGGTGTACAACAAAGCGAATCAGTTATACACACAGCGAGGGTTTCTCTTGTTGCAGAGCGTGGGCTCTCTGCGCCCAGGCTTTAGTAGTTGTGGCTTGAAAGCTCTAGAGCATGGGCTTTGGTAGTTGTGGTGCATGGACTTAGTTGCTCCCCAGCAAGTGGAATCTTCCCCAGAGCAGAGATTGAACCCATGTTCCCTGCCTTGGCAGGCAGATTCTTAACCACTAGACCACCAGGGAAGCCCCATAGCCATCGTTTTTTAGATTCTGTTCCCATATAGGCCTCTTTAGACTATTGAGGAGAGTTCCCTGTGCCGTACAGCAGGTCCCTATTAGTTATCTATTTCGTGTGTAGTAGGTCACTCTCCTTGTGATAGGGTAAAAATGGTCAGTGAGAGGCCGGGCACAGAGATCTGTTCTCATTCCCTTCCCCTCCCCCTGTCTCCAAAAGAGTCCTGTAATTATGGGTCCACTTTCTCCTCCCTGCCTTCCCTTCCTGAAGAAGAGTGATTCTTCCCCATGGGAAAGTAGCTGCTAAGTTGAGCTAGATGTGGAGGAGGAGCGTTTTTTTCTTTCCTTTTCTTTTTTTTTGGTGGCAGATGGAGATTGAGTAGCTTCGGGGCATGAAGAAAGAGAAGAGAGGAAAAGGGGGTTAATGAGTGTGGCTCTGAACTATGTACCTATGTACCTGACTCCCTTTAAATCCTCCGAGAGGTGTGACCAAAGAATGAAATTGCTTGTTAATTACTTTGGCTGTTGGGTCGTGTTTCTGGTGCCAGCTGTACCCTTCTGAGACTGGATCATGTGTGTCCATATTTTATTAGGGTTCCACCCTTACTAATGAAGACTTGGGCACGAGCACTTCAGCCTCCAACACCCTGGGGACTTGGCTCCTTGACAGCCCTGCCACTCATCCCCAAGACCACACCCCGGTCCCTCTCATCACCCGAAACTGCTCCACCTCTGAAATTACACTTCAGAAGTCCCAGTCTCTAGTGACAGTCTCCTCCCCCAACCTCTGCCCACTTTCCTCCCCACACCTCTCCTCTGACCCAGCTGGGGCTTCCAGCCCATTGATCTCCCTGCTGGTCTTTTTTCCTGTTGGTAATGACACTCACTTATTCCTTGGAAGAAAATTGATTTTTTTCTCCCATATGTATATGTTTCGAATGAGGCCGACTCTACCCTCAGTCGTATTTCAGACCCTTGGCCACAGCATTGGGTCAGGGGTGACCCTGGGAGAGCCAACCCAAGGGGACACTTTTTTTCTGCTCCTGTGGCTCAGCTGGTAGGACTTAGCCGGGGCTGTCCTGGGGTCAAGAGCCTGCAGGATAACGAGAAAATCTGAGCAAAGAGGGAGAGGTTCCTAATAGTCTTGTTGGAGTACCTGGAACTAGCCATTCCTGAAACTACCCTGGGCTTTTCGGCGATGTGAGTCACTGTCTGAGATCCATGAGTCAGCACTGGACTCTATCACCTGAAACAGACGTGGCCATCACAGGGCTGCTCCACTGAGGCTCTAGAGGAGGGGCACCCAGATGTGGCTGCTCATCAGAATCGCATGGGTAAGGGGGCACTTTCCTGGCAGTCCAGTGATCAAGACTCTCTTCCACCGCAGGGGTCGCGGGTTTCACCCCTAGTCAGGGAACTAAGACCTTGCATGTCAGCGTGTACAGCTGAAGAACAAAACAAAAGAATCACATGGGAAGATTTGGGTTTTAATTTTCTTTAAAACCTTTTTAGATACAGAAAAAAGCATAAAACATAAATATACAAGTGAATATATTATTACAAGGCTGACTCCCATGTAACCTCATTAAGGTCTAGAAAGACAACAGTGGGGACTTCCTGACGGTCCAGTGGTTAAGATGCTGTGCTTCCAGTGCAGGGGCCGCAGGTTCAATCCCTGATCAGGGAACTCAGACAGCGAGGCCCAGAAACAAAGCAAAACACTATCAGACTCAAAGCCCCAGCCCCTCCTGCCCCTTATGGAACCACTGCCCTGATCCTAAACACCACAGGGGCAGTTCTGCCTGTTTTAGAGTGTTGTGCAAATGGAATTACTTACTAATCTTAAGGAAACCAAATTTGTCAGGCTTTTCACTTAAGGTTGGTGCTTCCGTGTCAGGAAAAGCACTCTGTCACTACCCCGCGGCTTTCACCCTCAGGCTTTTCTTTCACCTTCTATCATCTCTTGTAGTCGCTAGTGTTCTGCCCTCCATATGATGACAGCTCACCTGAGAGTATTTGTGTATGGTGTGTGGTAAGGATCAAGTTTCACTTTTTCCCCATGTGAACACTCAATCCATTTATTGAAAAAGCTCATCTTTCCCTGGGCTCCTATCGCCACATAAATCATAACTCCTGCCCTTCTCTGTGTCATCTCCAGTCTGCTTCAGTCTGTCTATGCTGGCACAACTATCACCCTCTCCTAATTGCTGTACTTTATCAAGTTTTGCTCTCCAGTTGAGTAATATTCCCATGTTGGGTTGTTTTGGTTTTTAATTTACATACATATTTCATTTGCATACATATTTTAGAAGCAACCTGTCACATTCTACAGAAAAAATAACCCATGAAGATTTTGATTTGATTGCATCGCATTCATATCTTCTAATCTTTTTTAAAAAATGTATACATATTAAGAATAGATTTAAGATGGGGGAGACCTAACAAAATTTGTTTTTTTTTTTCCAGCTTTATTGAGATATAATTGACATACAATACTGCGTATGTTAAAGGTGTACAATGTGATGATTTGATACATTTATAGATTGCAAAATGATAGCTACCATAGCATTAGCTAATATTCCATCCTGTCTCATAATTACCATTTCTTTTGTGTGGTAAAGACATTTAAGATCTACTCTCTTAGCAATTTTAAGTATGTAATAGAGTATTATTAGCTATAACCACCATGCTATATTTTATACCCCCAGAATTTATTAATCTTATAACTGAAAGTTTGTATCCTAGAAGTTTGCCTTCCAATATTTGAATATGGTGTGTGTGTACATGTGTACTCATGTGTATACATAAGCATACATTTATTCAGTTAGTTAAAGTTTTTTCTCATTGAATTTATTGATAATTGATAATTGATAATTGTTGGGGGCTTCCCTGATGGGTCAGTGGTAAAGAAGCCCCCTGCCAAGGCAGGAGATGGGGTTCAATCCCTGGTTTGGGAAGATCCCCTGGAGAAGGAAACGGCAACCCACTCCAGTATTTTTGCCTGGGAAATCTCATGGACAGAAGAGCCTGGCAGGCTGCAGTCCCTGGGGTTGCAAAAGGGTCGGACACAACTTAGTGACTAAAACAGCAATAACAACAGATAATGGCTATATTTTCTAGTGCTTTGAAAAACTATTTATCTATTTTTGGCTGAGCTGGGGTCTTCGTTGCTGCACATGGACTGTCTCTAGTTGCAGGGAACAGGGGCGTCTCATTGCGGTGGCTTCCCTTATTGTGGAGCACAGGCACCCGGGCTTAGTTGCCCCAAGGCATGTAGAGTCTTCCTGGAGCAGGGATTGAACACGTGTTCTCTGCATTGGCAGGCAGATTCTTTACCACTGGATTACCAGGAAAGTCCTTAGTGCTGTTTTTTAAAAACATCTGTTTACTTGGCTGCATTGGGTCTTAGTTGCAGCACGTGGGGTATTTGTTGCAGCACATGGGGTCTTTGTTGCGTCATCTTTCATTGCAACACACGGACCATCTAGTCATGGCACACAGGCTTAGTTGTCTTGTGGCATGTGGGATCTTGATTGCCTGACCAGGGGTCGAACTCATGTCCCCTGCATTGCAAGGCGGATTCTTAACCATTGGACCAGAAAAGAAGTCCTTCTTAGAAGTCCCTTTTAGCTGCTTAAGTGTCTTATTTAAAATCCAGATCCTGTGGCTCAGCCTCTGAAGACTCTGAGTGACTAGTTCTGGGTGAGCGAGCCCTTGTACACAGTTAAACCATCTGAAATTTCTTTTTTTTTTTTCAGTTTGGCTATGATGAGAGGTGGCGGTTCTAACTCATTTTCTCCCTGGTGGGATCCCAGTGAGTCAGCAACACTTATTAAAGTACATTCTTCCCTCACCAAATTGAAATCCTGTGTTGTCACATTTTAAATCAAATCTATCTTGGTATCTGTTCATGTGCTCTTCTGTTACGCTGGATTTTTCATCATTGTCTTGACCAGTCTTGGAAAAGTCTTGATAGGAATCAGGGTTCTGGAAAAAGCCCACCTTCCCCATGTCCTTAGCCGGACTTAAGGATAGTGAGCATCCCATATTCTGGATACACCTGGCAAGACAGCATAATCCCAGCATACACAGGATTGTTTCTGCACGGTATGGTTATACTTGCGTCTCTGCATGACTGTTCTCCCTGACAGCCGTGCCAGACACCCAGCCCCACCACGGCTCTGCTGCAGACTAATCCCATTGTACCCATCATCCCTGTTTATGGTCTCTGCTCAGCCTCCTCCCTGCATCTAATCCTCGTCTGGCCGAGCTTTCCCTTCTCTCATCTTGTCTCCTGTTCCTTTACTAAACACCCTTCATGAGCCCGTCCAAATTCAGACATGGGAATCACCCTGGGATTTGTCTTCTGTGGACAATTCCTTCATCTCCTACTGGAAAACCGAGTCTCCCTGGGGACACGGCTTTCCCAGCCACTAGCTCAAATGGCACCCCACTCCAGTACTCTTGCCTTGAAAATCCCATGGGCGGAGGAGCCTAGTAGGCTGTAGTCCATGGGATCGCAAAGAGTTGGACATGACTGAGTGACTTCACTTTCACTTTTCACTTTTCATGCATTGGAGAAGAAAATGGCAACCCACTCCAGTGTTCTTGCCTGGAGAATCCCAGGGCCAGGGGAGCCTGGTGGGCCTCTGTCTATGGGGTCACACAGAGTCGGACATGACTGAAGTGACTTAGCAACAGCAGCAGCAGCAGCTCAAATGGTGACTGTCTTCTCTCTCTCGCTCCTCTTGCCATGGGGCCAAGAAGAGGTGGGGTCGGCGATCCACTCATTCCACCTGCGACCCTTCCTTCTTGCCCTGCCCCAAACTCTCAGCGTTAAATCTCATGCTGTTTAACCGAACTGGTATCACTGGCCCTTGGCCACTCCTGATTCCTTGAAGGGTTTAGCACCTAATTCACTGCTGCTGCTAAGTTGCTTCAGTTGTGTCTGACTCTTTGCGACCCCATGGACTGCAGCCCACCAGGCTCCTCTGTCCATGGGATTTGCCAGGCAAGAGTACTGGAGTGGGCTGCCGTTGCCTTCTCCGATAATTGACCTACAACACTGTATTAGTTCCTGGTGTACAACTTGGTACCTCAGTATGTCTGTGTATGACACAGGGCTCACCACAGTAAGTTCCCATCTGTCACCTATGCGAAGATATTACGTAATTATTGACTATTCCCCACGTGGTACATTTCATCCCTGTGACTCATTCATTTTGAAACTGGAAGTTTCTATGTATTAATTTCCTTCTCCTATTTCACTCATTCCTCTCCGCTCACCCCTTTGGCAACCATCTGTTCTCTGTATCTCTGACTCTGTTTCTATTTTGTTGTTTGTTCATTTATTTTTTGGATTCCACATGTAAGTAAAAGAATACAGTGTCTTTTTCTGTCTGACTTAGTTCACTTAGCATGATACACTATAGGTCTATCCATGTTGTTTCAAAAGGCAAGATTTCATGATTTTTTATTTTCTGGTTGAGTAATATTCTGTTGTATAGTAGTGTTAGTCACTCAGTCGTGTCTGACTGTGTGTGACCCCATGGACTGTAGCCCACCAGATTCCTCTGCCCATGGAATTCTCTAGGCAAGAGTACTGGAGTTGGTGGCCATTCCCTTCTCCAGGAGATCCTCCCAACCCAGGGATAGAACCTGGATCTCCTGCATTGATAGATTGATTCTTTACCTTCTGAGCCACCAGGGAAATCCATACACACACATATGTATATACTGCATCTAGTTTATCCACTCATCTATCTATGGGCTTCCTGGGGGGCACATTTGCTAAAGAATCTACCTATAATGCAGGAGACACAAGAGGTGCGGGTTTGATCCCTGGGTCTTGAAGATCTCCTGGAGAAGGGAATGGCAACTCACTCAGTATTCTTGCCTGGATAAGCCCATGGACAGAGGAGCCTGGCAGGCGATGGTCCATGATGGGCACTTAGCTTTCTTTCATATCTTGACTTTTGTAAATAATGCTGTAACAAACAGGGATGCATGTGTCTTATCCAATAGGTGGTCTTGTTTTCCTAGAGAAAACACCTAGAAGTGGAATTGCTGGATTGTATGATAGTTCTTTTGTTAATTTTTTTGAGGACCCTTCATACTGTTTTCAATAGTGGTTACACCAATTTACATTCTCACCAACAGTACAGGATGGTTCCCTTTTCTCCACATCCTCACTAACACTTGTTATGTTTTGTCTTTTTGATGATATCCATTCCAACAGGTTATGTCTCATTGTGGTTTTGATTTGTATTTCCCCAACAATTAGTGAAGTTCAATGTCTTTTCATATACCTGTTGGCCATCTGTACATTTTCCTTGGGAAAAATGTCTATTCAGCCCCTCCTACTTATTTATTTGGCTGCACCAGGTTTTTGATGTTCTTGCGGCATATGGGGTCTTTAGTTGCGGCATGCGAACTCTTAGTTGCAGCATATGGGATCTATTTCCAGACCAGAGAGAGAATCTGGGCCTCCTGCTTTGGAAGTGCAGTTGTCTTAGCCACTGGACTACCAGGGAAGCCCCACCCCTGCCCATTTTTCAATGGACTGTTTGTTCCAGCCATAATTCTTTACATGTTCGGTGTTCACGCAGATGGTCCTTCTCCTCCCCTGGTCCCTCAGTCCCCTGACTCCTCTCTACCTGTGACCTTGCCTTCACCTGGCCTCAGCCTTCTGCTGCACGGTCACACCTGAGGCTCTACTATTACCAATGACAGGCCCCTCGTCTGGGCTTGCTCTTTGCTGGCCCTGCCTGAGATCCAAGCTGTAGGCGTCCTCTCTCCATTTAACTCCCCACCCTCCCTGATTCATCTCAGTTGCTTTGGGCACTGTCTTTGCCCATTTTGTAGTTTGCAGTTTTCGTTATTTTCTGGTTTCCTCAGAGATGGTCTTTCTGTTCCTCAGTTCATCAATATGAGATCACACTGGGTTTGTGTGCCCCGGTTATCTGTTGCTGTATAACGTAGTGGTATAAAACAATAGCTGGTTTATTTTGTCGTGATTTTTGGGTCGGCAGTACAGTTGAGCTCAGCTGGGCGATTCTTCTGCTGGATCTCTCCTGGAGGCAGTCATCTGGTGGCTCGGCTGGGGCTGGGGAATGCCCCAAGACGGACGGCCTGTGGGTGCTGGCTGTCTGCGGGGCCACGTGGTCTCTCATTCTCCAGGAGGACCATCCTGGCTTCTTTCCCTGGGAGTCTCAGGGCAGTGAGAGAGTGGACAGTCAGGGCTAGTGCAAGCTGCAAAACTCCTGAGGACCTGGTCTCGGAACACCCACAAAATCACCTTTGCCATATTCTGTTGGTCACACCACATTACAAGCCCAGGTGGCATTTAAGGGAATGGAGACGTATGTGTCCCCTTGACAGGAATTGCAGTCAAGTCACACTTTGAAGGGATTTACACACAGAGAGGGGAGGGACTGTCACTATTTTATTTTGCCATCTTTCCCAGTGTGTCAGCTGGTACCGCTGGGAGGGTACTGAGCAGTTTTCTTGGTTGATTTTTTTTTTAATGTGGACCATTTTTTAAAAGTCTTTATTGAATTTGTTATAATATTGCTTCCATTTTTAGCTGCAAGGCATATGAGATCTTAGCCCCCTGACCAGGGATTGAACTCACACCCCCTAATTTGGGAGATGAAGTCTAAACCACTGGACCGCTAGAAAAGTTTCTGCTTGGTTGATTAAATAAAACCTGGACTCAGTGATTGACTCCGTTCAGTGAACTTGAGGTGCTAGCATGTCCCTGAAATTATGTAGAAAGAGTCCAAATGTGCAGGAGGGAAGAAATGTGAAATGAATTTGTCATGTGTGATGGACACATCCCCACCTCACTGCTTCCTCTGTGAAGTCCCAGAGGACACATCCCTCTGAGGGCACTAGAGACTCTGTACCAGCGTCCTCGGCCAGCTCTGTGCTGGTTGCTTCCCACAGGCCAGGAATACCAGGGGGCCCACCCCTGAGACGGGCTCCCATATTTCAGTGGCAAAGCTGGAGTCCTGGAGCAGGAGGGGCAACAGGGCAGCGTTTAGTCACCAGAAACATCATGGACATTGGTGAATGGCAATCAGAATGTTTTGATCTGTATGGATTTTGAGGGTGCCCAATTGACCATGGTGTCCCTAGGAATAAAATAGATGAACAACCTATAAAGTATTTCTTAATCTACAAAGCCAGAACCCTTAGTTCCCACTGTAATGATCACAGTCCCCAACCAGTCTATGGACCTAAGGCGGTTCATAGCCGCAGAGCCCTTTGACTGACTTGAGGCTGAGGTCCCTCTGAAATGGGATCTTGCAAGCTCCTGTAAGCAAGCAATATATATCTTCCAAGCTTTCCTCCAAGGACCCTGCAGCCATTTACTAGGGTAGCTGTGTCTTGGGTAAAGGGACATTCTCAGCCTCTTTGGAGATCACTAGATACTGGTTTTGAATTATCATTAATTCCTGGCAACCAAAAAGGCCAGTAGGGCCTTATGGTGGTCAGATGATAAATGGAATTTTGGCGAAAGTCTAAATCACAATGAGCCAAGCAGAATCACAGACCCATCCTGTGACTGTTTTCCTAGTTCTTGAATGAATACTTGGCCAGTGGTAGAATCCTCATATTAACTCTTGGAACCATTGTATAAAGGCTATTTTGGCAGGAAGTACCACAAAGAAGAATCTCAGAACTGACCTTCCCTAACCAGGTAGCAATTCATGGAGTCATGAAGAGTCGGACACGACTGAGCTACTAAACTGACTGAACTGAACCAGGTAGTAGGAGAAGGCGATGGCACCCCACTCCAGTACTCTTGCCTGGCAAATCCCATGGACAGAGGAAGGAGCCTGGTAGGCTGCAGTCCATGGGGTGCTAGGAGCTGGACACGACTGAGTGACTTCACTTTCACTCTTCACTTTCATGCATTGGAGAAGGAAATGGTGACCCACTCCAGTATTCTTGCCTGGAGGATCTCAGGGACTGGGGAGCCTGGTGGGCTGCTGTCTGTGGGGTTGCACAGAGTCGGACACGACTGAAGCGGTTTAGCCAGCAACAACCAGGTAGTAAAGTAAAAGCAGTTTTGCAACATGGGAAAGCAACGTGGATGATGCTACCTGGTACACCCCCATTTATATCTTTCCTGTTTGGCTTGTACAAGAAAAGATGGCTTTAGGAGAGCATTTCTGTAATTCATTATAAACATAATCAGGTGGTGATTCCAATCACACCTGTCGTTCCAGATGCATTATCTTTTTTGGAACAAATTATTACGGCTGCATGTCCTCCTGGTTAGCACTATTGACCTGGAAAATGATATTTTTTCTGTAACAGCTTTCAGTAGTACCAAAGGCAGTTTAAATCACTAACCAGGTCCAACAGTATATGTTTACAGTCTTCTTCAGGGCCATGTCAACCCTCTAGTTCTCTCATAACCTAGTGTGCAGAGGTTTTCATCATCCCAGTATCTCACAGAACATCATGGTCTAGATGATGCTCATTTGATAGGACCTGAGGAGCAAGGACTTTAGACATCTTAATAAGGCCCAACCAAGCCAGAGGGTGGGAGACAAAGCCCGTGAAAATGCAGGGATTTGCCATCGCAGCAACCTTCCTGGGGATACGCAGTGGTTTGGTGCAAGTTGGGTTATTTCCTTAAAGGTGAGTGTGATACCTTCTACTGCCTCTGATCGAAAATGAGACCCAATGCTTCATGGGTCTCTTTGGATTTCGAAGGTGTTATGGTTTGAATTGCATTTCCCAAGAAGATATGTTGACATTCTAACCCCCTATGTCTCAGAACGTGACCTCATTTAGAAATAGAGTTTTGGCAGATGTAATCAAGTTAGGATGAGGTCATTAGGGTGGACTCTAATCTAACATGACTGGTGTTCTTGTAAGAAGAGGCCAAGGTCAAATGAAGATACAGACACACAGGGAGAAGGCCAGGTTTGGGTGGAGGCAGAGATTATAGTGATGTGTCTACAACCCAAGGAACACTGAGAATTGCTTGGAACAACCGGAAGCTGAGAGGTGGAACGTCATGTGATAAGTTCTCACCTAGACCCTTTGAGAGAGTGTGGCCCTGTGACACCTTGATACCAGACTTCCAGCCTCTAGAACTATGGGAAAATTAATTTCTGTCTTTTAAAAATTTAGAAAAGATGGCTTTAGGAGAGCATTTCTGTAATTCATTATAAACATAATCAGGTGGTGATTCCAATCACACCTGTCGTTCCAGATGCATTATCTTTTTTGGAACAAATTATTATGGCTGCATGTCCTCCTGGTTAGCACTATTGACCTGGAAAATGATATTTTTTCTGTAACAGCTTTCAGTAGTACCAAAGGCAGTTTAAATCACTAACCAGGTCCAACAGTATATGTTTACAGTCTTCTTCAGGGCCATGTCAACCCTCTAGTTCTCTCATAACCTAGTGTGCAGAGGTTTTCATCATCCCAGTATCTCACAGAACATCATGGTCTAGATGATGCTCATTTGATAGGACCTGAGGAGCAAGGACTTTAGACATCTTAATAAGGCCCAACCAAGCCAGAGGGTGGGAGACAAAGCCCGTGAAAATGCAGGGATTTGCCATCGCAGCAACCTTCCTGGGGATACGCAGTGGTTTGGTGCAAGTTGGGTTATTTCCTTAAAGGTGAGTGTGGTACCTTCTACTGCCTCTGATCGAAAATGAGACCCAATGCTTCATGGGTCTCTTTGGATTTCGAAGGTGTTATGGTTTGAATTGCATTTCCCAAGAAGATATGTTGACATTCTAACCCCCTATGTCTCAGAACGTGACCTCATTTAGAAATAGAGTTTTGGCAGATGTAATCAAGTTAGGATGAGGTCATTAGGGTGGACTCTAATCTAACATGACTGGTGTTCTTGTAAGAAGAGGCCAAGGTCAAATGAAGATACAGACACACAGGGAGAAGGCCAGGTTTGGGTGGAGGCAGAGATTATAGTGATGTGTCTACAACCCAAGGAACACTGAGAATTGCTTGGAACAACCGGAAGCTGAGAGGTGGAACGTCATGTGATAAGTTCTCACCTAGACCCTTTGAGAGAGTGTGGCCCTGTGACACCTTGATACCAGACTTCCAGCCTCTAGAACTATGGGAAAATTAATTTCTGTCTTTTAAAAATTTGTTTATTTATTTGGCTGTGCCAGGTCTCAGTTGTAGCACACAGGGTCTTCAGCCTTTGTTGCGGCATGTGGGATCACGTTTGCTGACCAGGGAGTGAACCTAGGTCCCTTGCACTGGGAGTGCAGAGTGATAGCCCACTGGACCAAAAGGGAAGTCCCCTTTCTGCAGTTTTAAGCCATCTGTGTTTGTGGGAATGGGTTACAGCAGTCCCGGGAAATGAATACAGGGGCCGATGCACATCACGGGGAGTGTACAACTCAGATCCATCTGCTGAGTTTAGAGCAGGGTCCAGGGAGAGGCAGGCTCTGTAGCGGGCTCAGGCTGTAGTGCAAACGGCTCCATCACTGGGGCCTTTTATGATCCAACCGAGGAAGCCCTGATGGGGGATCACAGCACACGCATGTAAGTTTGCTGAGCAATTCCATGCTGTGTTGTGCAGAGAACTACTTTCCTTTTGATTTAGCTGCACACTTGCTGGGACCTGGTGGAGACCAAATGTCTGGGGATGAGACATCAAGTGGCTGTTTGTTCTGAGGTGCCTGTTAGGTACCGGGAGTCATCTGACCCATCAAGTCACAAGAGAGACAACATCTTGAAATATGAGGTTCATCTTATAGGATGAACTTTTGAAGAAGCACCCAAAATATACAGACTTGGAAATCAAACGGTGAAAATGTACATGGTTCCTTTCATAAGCACGTCTGTCTGTAGATGGCTCCTGTTTCTTCTGCCATGGGATATGGCGTTGATATCATTGACCTGGAAGCTGAGACTGCTTCCTGATCAGTTTGGGCTCCTCATGTCACTGAGCCAACAGGTAAAGGAAGGGGTTACTCTACTTGCTGGAATGACTGAACCTGGTAACTAAGGGAAAAGGGGGCTGCTACTACACAGTGAGGTCAGACATCTAGAATCAGGGATGTTTTCTGGAGTGCCTCTTAGTGCTTCACATTTCTAAGTAAAAGTGAATGGAAAACAATAGCAACCAACAAAAGACACTGAGAACTCATATTCTTCATATTAAATAAAGGGCTACCCTACCACATAAATAATTCAACCAGCTAAGGTGCTAGCTGAAGGAAGAAGGAACACAGGATGGGGAATGGAAGAAAGAAACTATTGACATCAAGTACGGTCTTGTAGTGAATTACCAAAATGAGAATAGCCTAGCTAGGTACACTTTCTTACTTATTCCATACACACATACACACACAGCTAGTTTCCTAGTGCTGCCGTAACAAGGGTGAGTGTCTTAAAAACAACAGAAATTTATTCTCTGACAGTTCAGGAGGTGGAGTCTGAAATCAAGGTGTGGTCATGATCATGCTCTCTTCAGTGGCTCAAGGGAATACTTTTTTGTTGCCTCTTTTTCAGTTTCTGGTGGTTTCTTGGCTTGTAGACACATCACCCTAATCTCTGCCTCTGAGAACATGCTGTTCTTTCTGGGTCCATATCTTCACATGTCATTTGTCGCTTCCTGTAGGAACACCAGTCAGATTAGATTAGGGTCCACCCTAATGACCTCATCTAGACTTTATTACATCTGCAAAGACTCTATCTCTAAACGAGGTCACATTCTGAGGTACCGAGGGTCAGGACATTAGCCCATCCTTTCGGGAGACCCAACTCTGCCCATAAGACACACACACACACACACACACATGCATGTGTGTGAAGTTGCTTCAGTCGTGTCTGACTCTTTGCGAGCCTATGGACCATAGCCTGCCAGGCTCCTCTGTCCTCTGTCTCTAGGCAAGAATACTGGAGTGGATTGCCATGCCCTCCTCCAGGGGATCTTCCCGATCCAGGGATGGAACACACTTCTTTTTCGTCTCCTGCCGTTGGAGGAGGGTTCTTTATCACTAGCGCCATCTGGGAAGCTCCTTCCCCCACCCCCCACCCCCATACAAACACATATATGTATAAAGAAATATATATATATATAATATAGCTTTATATTATCAGCATCAATGCAGTCATTAACATCATTTAGCGATGGCTGTACAGACTTAGTGTGTCCCCTTTGGGGAAAGGCTGACGATATCTTCATTTATTTGAGGGATAGTTGAATCTAGCTTGTGAGGCAGAAGCATCAATTTGTTTTGTGAGAATATGGACGTTCAAATATAGGTGGCAGGGTGGAACTGGATGCTGAGGAGCCAGGGGGTAGCTTGGGTGGATTGCTACTGTCTTTCTGCTCCTAATCGACCCTTCTGCGTTCGGCTCTGATGCGCTGGAGCTGGAACTCGGCAGCATTTCTCCGGGTAGATAGCGTCCTGTAGGCTTCTGCCAGCAGGGGGCGCTAGAGGGAAGACCAGGTGGCCAGAGCTGAGACGTGCCGGGTGCTTGCTGGGCTTGCGCAGTATTCCACCAGCAATGCGCGCACATCACCCCGGGCAGCAAAGGTTGGCTTCCGCCTCCAGCTTGATTTGGGGGTTCAGGCTTCAGCCTTCTCGCAGTCTCCTGATACACTCACATGATGCCACAGCATCTCTCCTTGGGGGTGGAGCCCAGTACCATCCCTTCCTCGAAGCAGCTGGGATGGTAGCAGCCACTGGATCCCACCTCTTTTCCGAGGTCTAGAACTCACCTCCAAGAGGCCTCCCCTTTAGAGTCTTTTCATCATTCCCCCAGCGCTTCAGGTGGGAGTTACTTCTTGGGGTGGCATATATCTTGCTTTGACCTCCGTGTCCTACTTTTGTTTTTTGAGTTTTCCAGCCCCTGTTTAATCAATGTCCTATCTCACATTCTGTTAAAATAACTAGTATGAAACCTATTTTCTTTTATTTATTTGGCAGTTTTAGTCCTTTGTTGCAGCATGCAGGATTTAGCTCCCTGACCAGGGATTGAACCCAGGGCCTCTGCATTGGAAGCATGGAGTCTTAGCAATTGAATCACCAGGGAAATCTCTGGAACCTCTTTTCTTGACTGGAACCTGACTGATACAGATGATTTCCAGATAAGGGGGGGGAACACATCAACTTTATTAAAATCAGAAGTCAAAGACCCTGTTTTATAAATTTTTGCATACTCATAAGACTGAATGCTGGTTGAATGGCATCATGGACTCAATGGACATGGGTTTGGGTGGACTCCAGGAGCTGGTGATGGACAAGGAGGCCTGGCATGCTGCGGTTCATGGGGTCACAAAGATTCAGACACAACTGAGCAACTGAACTGAAGACTGAATGCTGACATATAAATTTCCAGTAAAGGACTGAGTCATGTGTATTGAATGAATCAATGTGCCCATGAAAGATACCCATATCCTAATCCATGGAGCCTGGGGGTAGGGGGGGGGTGAGAGTGGGAGGATCTTTGCAGATGTGATTAAGAGTGTTGAGATGAGGTAACTGTCCTAGTTATCCAAGTGGTCCCTGAAAGAACACACATGTAATATTCTTACAAGAGGGATGCAGAGGAAGTTTGATAAAGAAAATGGTTATATGAAGATGGAGCAAAGGGAGATTTTAGGATGCTGGCCTGAAAGATGAGGGTGACGTGGCTATAAGCCCAAGGGCTGCTGGCAGCCAGCCACTGGATGCAGTGTAGAGCAGATTCTCCTCTAGGGCCTCTAGAAGTGTGAGAGAGTAAGTTTCTGTTGTTTTAAGCCATCAAGTTTGTGATAATTTGTTACAGCAGCCACAAGAAAGAAATACATGAATACTGGACTGGATTAACTTGACATGGGAGGGACCTCCCTGGTGGTCCAGTGACTAAGACTATGAGCTCCCAATACCAGGGGGCCCAGGTTCAATCCTTGGTCAGGGAACTAGATCCCACATGCTGCAATGGAAAAATCCTGCATGCTGCAACAGAGATGGAAGATTTCATGTGCTGCAACTAAGACCTGCTGCAGCCAGATAAAAAAATAAGTATTAAAAATTTGACTTGGGAGATGGCTTTCCTAAGGAAATTAGTTCTTCTGGTGTCATGTCCACATGGCTTAACCAGCCAGGTCAGTGTCCTGTCTGCTTTGGGTCCACTGTTGTGGGTGGGGGGGGTGTCCCTTATTTTCAACCCTCTGATTTATTTCACCTACCCACTACCTAAAAGGATTTAAGGTAGATTATAGTAAAAGACAACTCTAAGTAAATGTAAACTGAGAACGAAAAAACTGAAGTCACATTATAGTAGTCATTCACTCATCCATTTAGTCAATCTTATACTCACTTAGGACTTCCCTGGTGGCTCAGAGGGTAAAGCGCCTGTCTACAACTTGGAAAGACCCAGGTTCGATCCCTGGGTCGGGAAGATCCCCTGGCGAAGGGAATGGCAATCCACTCTAGTACTCTTGCCTGGAGAATCCCATGGACGGGCTACAGTCCATAGCGTTTCACAGAGTTGGGTGTGACTGAAGTGACTTAACACACACAAACTCATTTAAAATATTCTACACACCAAATTAGCATACCCAGCACTGTCTTTTAATTTGATAAAGATGCTCCTTAAGATCCAGGGTCAAGATATTAAAAGATTATAAAACTAAAACGAACCTAAGAAACTCAGTATTTGGGCTCAGCATGACTAAGAAACTAGGTTTTAGGTCAAACACCAGCCTGCCTATGTTCTAGCCCCTAGTCTGCTACTGTAACCCACTGAGTAGGCTTATTGTCCACTGTACAGAAAGACCGAACACTGAGACGATGGTCTTCTGCAGAGAGAAAAACTTTATATGGCAGAGCAGCCAAGCAAGGAGGCAGGAGGCAGAGCTCAGATCTGTCTCTCCGACCTGGGGTTTGGTCAGACTTTTATGAGGTAGGGGAGGAGGGTTGATCTGGGGAAGTGCTGGTGGAGCAGGTTTTGATTGGTGGGCTTTGGAACTTGGTCATTTACAGTAAGATGTGGTAAAGGGAGCTTCAGCATCTTCCTGGACAAAGACTCTTCACTTCTGAAAGGGTTCCAGTGTTCAGGTTCCAGGCATGCCCTGGTCCTTTGATTCCGTTGAGGGGAGGTAACTGAGTTGGAATTTCCTCCTCTGCTCATGCATTGTTTGTGTGACTTGAGGTTTTATTCTGTTTTCTCTGAAAAACAGCCCATTATCTTGTTAGAAACGGGGCAGCAACAGTTTGGGCTGACTCTGTAGTTACCCTGCATGTCTTGCTACTGGGCCTCAGTTTCTTTTAATAGTCTGGGTACCTGAATGGGTGAAGGCTATTTTACCTGCTAAGTAGTGTTACATAACCCACAAATGGACTTTCTATTGTGTATGCTGCTGCTGCTAAGTTGCTTCAGTCGTGTCCGACTCTGTGGGACCCCATAGACGGCAGCCCACTGGGCTCCACCGTCCCTGGGATTCTCCAGCAGAGAACACTGGAGTGGGGTGCCATGGCCTTCTCCTGTGTGTATGACCCTTACGTATTGTGGGGTCTGTTTGTTGTAGCAGTTGGCCTGTTCTAATTCATACAGCATTGTCAGGGCAATATAGTCCTCATTTACTGGGGATAGAGTGCCCTGCCAATTTCAGTGGAGGGCAAAAGAAGCGTGACTTATAAGAATATGTGTTTGGTCTTCTTCCTGCTTCTGGCACAGAGCCCCTAAAATCCTTGGAATTTCCTAAATGATAAGAGCAATGGGAGGTTTGTGTTTTTTTTGGTCATAACATTCGGTCTTTTGTCTTTGGTTCGTGAAACAGCTTCAGAGCCATAAAGGCAAAAAGAGTGTTTTGGTATTTATTCACGACAAACTTCTTTCAATCACAGCTGCTTTGTGTTAATGAGGTAGCTTTTGGAAAGCCCCGAAGGATGGGGGCTGGTTGCCAGGGGAACCAACCACTGATTAGAGGGCTGGAGCTTTCAGCCCCTCCTCCTTGACTTCTGGGGAGGGGAGAGGAGCTTAAGTTCAGTCATCAACAGGCCAATGACCCAATCAGTCACGCCTACACAATATAGCTTCCTTAAAACCCCCAAAAGGACAGGGATCAGAGACTTTCCCAGTTGCTGCTGGGGGAGTGGTCCGCTCTGAGGGAACATGGAAACTCCACCCTCCTTCCCACATTCCTTATCCTCTGCATCTCTCCCATCTGGCTGTTCCTGAGTTATATCTTTTTTATAACACACTAATAATCTAGTAAGTAAATGTTTTCCCAAGTTCTGTGAGCCACTCTAGGAAGTTAATTGAAACCGAGGAGGGAAATTTGTAGTTCATTGGTCAGAAATGGAAGTGCCAGGGACTTCCCTGATGATCCAGTGGTTTAAGAATCTGCCTTGCAATGCAGGGGACACAGGTTTGATCCCTGGTTGGGGAATTAAGCTCCCACATGCTCTGGAGCAGCTACGCCTGTGCACTGCAACCAGGGAATCTGTGTGCTACAACCAGAGAGTCTGTGCACCACAGTGAAAGATCCTGCATGATGCAACGAAGGTCTCTTATGCTACAACTACGACCTCTCATGCCAAAACTAAGACCCGAGGCAGCCAAATAAGGAGGTAAATACATATTTTTTTAAAAAAGAAATGCAAGTAACAACCTGGACTTTTTTTTTTTTTTTAATTTTTAGCCACACCCTGTGACATGTTCCCCAACCAGGAATCAGATCTGCTCCCCCACATTGAAAGGCGGAGTCTTAACCACTGGACCACCAGGAGAGTCCCCACTCTGGACTTTTGATTGGCATCTGAACTGGGAGTAGAGGTGTCTTGTGGACTGAGTTCTTAACCTGTGGGATCAGACGTAATCTCCAGATAGGGTCAAAATTGAGCTAAACTGTGGGACACCTATCTGATAGCGCAGAATTGCTTGAACGTGTGAAAAACAACCACGCACACACACACCTGGTGTCAGAAGCAAGTTTGTAGTAGTGTGAAAAAATAGTGAGCACAAGAATCCCTTGTACTATTTTTTAGATCCTTGTATTGTTTTAAAGAAATGGAGTAGCCATCACAGTCAACAAAAGACTCCAAAATGCAGTACTTGGATGCAGTTTCAAAAATGACAGAATGATCTCTGTTCATTTCCAAGGCAAACCATTCAATATGATGGTAATCCAAGTCTATGCCCTATCCAGTAATGCTGAAGAAGCTGAAGTTGAATGGTTCTATGAAGACCTACAAGACCTTCTAGAACTAATACCCAAAAAAGATATCCTCTTCATTATAGGGGACTGGAATGCAAAAGTAGGAAGTCAAGAGCTACCTGGAGTAACAGGCAAATTTGGCCTTGGAGTACAAAATGAAGCAGGTCCAAGCTAACCGAGTTTTGCCAAGCGAAACACTGGTCATATCAAACACTCTCTTCCAACAACACAAGAGAAGACTACACATGGAGTAGATAGTCAATACCGAAATCAGATTGATTATATTCTATGCAGCCAAAGATAGAGAAGCTCTATACAGTCAGCAAAAACAAGACTGGGAGCTGACTGTGGCTCAGATCATGAACTCCTTATTGCCAAATTCCGACTTAAATTGAAGAAAGTAGGGAACACCACCAGACCATTCAGGTGTGACCTAAATCAAATCCCTTACAGTGGAAGGGACAAATAGATTCGAGGGATTAGATGTGATAGACAGAGTACCTAAAGAGCTATGGATGGAGGTTCACGACATTGTACAGGAGGCAGTGATCAAGACCATTCCCAAGAAAAAGAAATGCAAAAAGGCAAAATGGTTGTTTGGGAGGACTTACAAATAGCTGAGAAAAGAAGAGAAGCTAAACGCAAAGGAGAAAAGGAAAGATATAGCCATTTGAATGCAGAGTTCCAAAGAATAGTAAGGAGAGATAACAAAGTCTGCCTCAGTGATCAGTGCAAAGAAATAGAGGAAAACAATAGAATGGGAAAGTCTAGAGATCTCTTCAAGAAAATTAGAGGTACCAAGGGAACAGTTCATGCAAAGATGAGTGCAATAAAGGACAGAAATGGTATGGACCTAACAGAAGCAGAAGATAATAAGAAGAGGTGGCAAGAATACACAGAAGAACTGTACA
>SJYC01090493.1:0-10669 GCA_006408675.1 Madoqua kirkii | reverse complement strand
AAAGTAATGCTCAAAATTCTCCAAGCCAGGCTTCAGCAATCTGTGAACCGTGAACTTCTAGATGTTCAAGCTGGATTTAGAAAAGGCAGAGGAACCAGAGATCAAATTGCTAACATCTGCTGGATCTTTGAGAAAGCAAGAGAGTTCCAGAAAAACATCTATTCCTGCTTTATTGACTATGTCAAAGCCTTTAACTGTGTGGATCACAACAGACTGTGGGAAATTCTTCAAGAGATAGGAATACCAGACCACCTGATCTGCCTCTTGAGAAATCTGTATGTAGGTCAGGAAGCAACAGTTAGAACTGGCCATGGAACAATGGACTGGTTCCAAATCAGGAAAGGAGTACATCAAGGCCGTATATTGTCACCCTGCTTATTTAACTTATATGTAGAGTACATCATGAGAAATGCTGGGCTGGATGAAGCACAAGCTGGAATCAAGATTGCCAGGAAAAATATTGATAACTGCAGATATGCAGATGACACCACCTTTATGGCAGAAAGTGAAGAAGAACTAAAGAGCCTCTTGATGAAGGTGAAAGAGGAGAGTGAAAAAGCTGGCTTAAAATTTAACATTCAGAAAACTAAGATCATTGCATCCAGTCCCATCACTTCATGACAAATAGATAGGGAAACAATGGAAAGAGTGAGAGACTTTATTTTGGGGGGCTCCAAAATCACTGCAGATGGTGATTTCAGCCATGAAATTAAAAGACGCTTGCTCCTTGGAAGAAAAGCTATGACCAACCTAGACAACATATTAAAAAGCAGAGACAGTACTTTGCCAACAAAGGTCTGTCTAGTCAAAGCTATAGCTTTTTCTAGTAGTTATGTATGATGTGAGAGCTGGATCATAAAAAGGCTGAACACCAAAGAATTGATGTTTTTGAACTGCGGTGTTGGAGAAGATTCTTGAGAGTCCCTTGAATTGCAAAGAGATCCAACCAGTCAATCCTAAAGGAAATCAGTCCTGCATATTCATTGGAAGGTCTTATGCTGAAATTGAAACTCCAATACTTTGGCCACCTGATGCAAAGAGTTGACTCATTGGAAAAGACCCTGATGATGGGGAAGATTGAAGGCAGAAGGAGAAGGGGATGACAGAGGATGAGATAGTTGGATGGCATCACCTATGTGATGTTTGAGTAAGCTCCAGGAGTTGGTGATGGACAAGGAAGCCTGGCGTGCTGCAGTCCATGGGGTGACAAAGAGTCAGACATGACTGGACTGAGTGACTGAACTGAACTGAAAGGAGACAGAGGAGGAAGTGAGTTTTTTCCTTTACATTGAGCCATTTTGACTTAGAGCATGGCTAGGCAACCCCTTAGGCCAAATCCAGCCTGCCATCTGTTTTTGGCTTATTTTAAATTAAATTATATTGTTTTAATAGATATTATAAACACATGCTAGACCATTCAAAAGGTAAAAATGAATATACCTTTGAAAGTAATTCCCCCCTTTTCGACCCTCCAGTTTCTCTCCTTAGATGCAGTCAGTATTACCAGTGGATTCTTATTCTCTTCCAGAAGTGTTAAGATTCTGTGAATATAAGTGTGTATATTGTTAAATCCAAGGTCATGAAGATTTATCCCTGTGTTTTCTTCTAACAGTTTTATAGTTAAAGCTATTATGTTTAGGTCTTTGATCCACTTTGAGTTGATTTTTATATATAGTGTGAGATAAGGGTCCAACTTCATTCTTTTGCATGTGAATATCCAGTTGGACCACTGATAAAAAGACTATTTTTTCCTCAGTGAGTGGTCTTGGCACCCTTGTCAAAAATCAACTGACCATAGATGTATGGGTTTTTTTCTGGGTTTTCAGTTTTGTTTTTCTCTCTGTGTCTATCTTTATGTTAGTAACACATACTCTTGGTTACTGTTGCTTTGATTAATAGTAAGTTTTGAAACCAGAAATATGTCTTCCAACTTTGTTCTTTTTCATAATAGTTATGGCTCGGCAGAATCCTTTGCAATTCCTTATGAACTTTAGGATCAGCTTATCCATTTTCATAAAAAAGGCAGTTGAGATTTTGACAGGAATTGCATTGAATTTTATAGATGAATTTGGGGAGTATTGACATCTTAACATGGAGAAGGCAATGGCACCCCACTCCAGTACTCTTGCTTGAAAAATCCCATGGATGGAGGAGCCTGGTAGGCTGCAGTCCATGGGGTTGCTAAGAGTCAGACACGACTGAGCGACTTCACTTTCAGTTTTCACTTTCCACTTTCATGCATTGGAGAAAGAAATGGCAACCCACTCCAGTGTTCTTGCCTGGAGAATCCCAGGGATGGGGAGCCTGGTGGGCTGCTTTCTATGGGGTCGCACAGCGTCAGACACACTGAAGTGACTTGCAGCAGCAGCAGCAGCAGCAGCAGCAGCAGCAGACGTCTTAACAATAGTAAGTCTTCCAGTGAACACAGGATGTCTTTCCATTTATTTAGGTCTTTAATTTTTTTTCAGTGATGTTTTGTAGGTTTTAGCATACAAGTCTTGTACTTCTTTTTGTTAAATTTCCTCCTTTTTATCCTTTTTGATGCTTTTGTGAACAGAATTGTTTTCTTAATTTCAGTTTCATTTTTGGACTGTTGATTTTTAAGTGTATAGAGATACAGATGATTTTTGCATATTGACTGCAACTTTGCTGAACTTGTTTATTAGGTCTACTAGATTTTTGGGTGGCAGATGCCTGATTCTTGACAGATACACTGCTCACAGTGTAGACCACACTTCCAGCATTCCCTACAGCTTGGTATGACCCAAGGATTAAGTTCTGGCCACTGACTGTGAATGCAAGTGATGTGTGCAACTCTGTGTTGTGTGGGTAGCTTCTCCTTTCCTACTCTCTTTTGACTGGAATGGACTCAGCCATCATGGCCTGTCTTCAATGATCTGACAGCTGTTTTTATACTGGGATGGCCAGAAAGTTCATTTGGGTTTTTCATAACACCTTGCAGAGAAACCTGAATGGACTTTTTGGCCAAGCCAATAGATAGTTTTATGGAACACGGGTGCCCTCATTCACTTGTGTCTTGCCTATGGACGCTTTCATGCTAAAATGGCAGTGTTTATTGCATAAAGACCCTAAGGCCTGCATGGCCTAAAATACTGTCTGGCCCATTACTGAGGTCCTCTAAGGATTTTATGGTCCCATCTTTCTGGAAATGGACTTAAAGTTACTGATTTTTGAAGCACTGCTGTTTGGTTTTCGTTGTTGTTTAGTTGTTAAGTCATGTCTGATTTTATTGTGACCCTGTGGACTGTAGCCCGCCAGGCTCCTCTGTCCATGGAATTTTCCAGGCAAGAATACTGGAGTGGATTGCCATTTCCTTCTCCAAGGGATCTTTCCAACCCAGGGATCAAATCCACATCTGCTTGGCAGGCGGAGACTTTACCACTGAGCCACCAGGGAATGCTGTCTTTGATTTTACTTATGTGAGCTTCTGTCACAGGCTGGCAGCTTGCTTCATCTCTCCAGCAAGAGCTCTCCTAGTAGCAAGAAGAGCTCATGAATTGTCATGATCTTTCTGATCCTGAAGAGGAATTTGGGTTTTATTAGACTGATCACTCCTCTTTTCCTCTCTCTCCTTCCTATAATTTGCCTTCTTGTTCTTGAATTCTGTGCTTAAAAGTGTTTTTGCTTCCTCTTCAGCTAAGAGCTTCTGCTCTCCTCTCATTTATTCTTTCTTTTTGACAATAGTAAGGTTTTTTTTGGGTGGGCGTGGGGGTGGGGATGGTGACCGGGAGTTGAACCTGGGCTCAGGGCAGGGAAAGTCCCAAGTCCTAACCACTGGAAAGTGAAAGTTGCTGTTCTGTTTGACTCTTTGCAACCCCAAGGACTATTCAGTCCATGGAATTCTCCAGGCCAGAATATTGGAGTAGGTAGCCTTTCCATTCTCCAGGGGATCTTCCCGACCCAGGAATTGAACCAGTTTCCTGAATTGCAGGCGGATTCTTTACCAACTGAGCTATCAGGGAAGCCCCCCTAACCACTGGACCACCAGAGAATTTCCCCATTCATTCTTTTTCAAGCCAGCTTTTCTTCTGAGCTCCTTTCTCTGCTGATGCAGTACTTAAAGGTTTGCTCTCTGCCACAAGGTTCTGCATTTCTCCCCCACCATCTCTGTGACAGGATGTAGCTATTATCAGGCTTATATCTCATCACCTATTTGATTAGAAATGGTCTCTTTTTCAAAAGTGCAGGATATATTTTTTTAATTGAGCATAATTTACATGCAAAAAAAAATTAAGTGTCCAGTTTGATGAATTTTGACAACATTTGCACCTGTATAGCCACTACTCAAAATAAGGTAGAGAACATTCCATCTTGTGGTTTTTCCCAGTCAATTCCCACCTCTACTTCCCAGGGGCAACCACTTGTTCTGATTTCATCACAGACTAATTTTGCCTGCTCTTGGACGTCACATAATCAGAACCATATATTAGAAAGTGCTCTTTTGTGTCTGATTTTTTTTTCACTCAGCATAGCATCATGTTTTTGAGATGTATCCTTGGTGCCTGTTTGAAAATAAGATTGTTCCTTTTTTTTTTTTTAAATCATTGAGTGGTATCCTAGCATATGGATAGAGCACAGATTGGTTATGATGAATGTTTGAGTTTTTCCATCTCACGATACTGTTTAACTAGAATTTTATTCATGGCCTTTTCCAACTTTAAGGCATTGTCATCTTGACATTGTCAACGGAAAGACTGAAGGTAGGAGGAGAAGGGGACGACAGAGGATGAGATGGTTGGATGGTATCACCAACTCGATGGGCATGAGTTTGAGCAAGCTTCCGGAGTAGGTGATGGACAGGGAAGCCTGGCCTGCTGCAGTCCATCGGGTCGCAAAGAGTCAGACACGACTGAGCGACTGAACTGAAGGATTGTCAACGATATAATGCAGTGTTCCAAAAACTTGAATTTCTTTCTTTTTTAGAAGTCAGAGCTTCTGGTTGTCAATCCTGGCTGTCCACTAGAGTCAGCCGGGAAGCCTGTAAAGCCCAACAATCAAGCCACACCTGACATTAACGCAGTGAAGCTTTTTGGAAGCAGATGGTGAGGGTCCGGAGGCTTTAAAGCCCCCCTGTGATTGTGCTGTGTGGCCAATTGGAGGAGCTCTTGCCGGGAGACAGTGGAAGGCTTGGAATGCTCGCTCATCCCAAACGCTTCCTGTAAGTAAGAGCTCCGAGCTCTTCAGAAATCCGGTGTTTTTTCTCCTCTAGAATTTGAAGGCATTCAGACTTCATCTTCTTTCTAATTGGTCTTGTTTATTTAAGGGCTTTTCTTTTCCTTCCTAAAGTTTCACCAAATTCCTCGTTATAAGCTTCGTGCATCTCCTTTACATTGTCTTTTTTTCTCCCCCATCCCCACACCTTCACTCCCAATCTCACCTCTCTTTCCTTCCCTCCACCATCTACCCCCGACGCCAAACATTTTCCCCTTTGAATTTGGTCTGGATCCTCAAGCCTTCTAGAAGAGTGCATCATAAAGCCGAAGCACCTCTTCAGGTGAGTTCTCCTTTTTGTATTATTCCCTTCAGAAGAGATCATAGCTGCTTTGCTCTTTTGCTCATAAATTTACGTTTTGAAATAGCTTATTAATAAGAAAAGAATTTCTGCAAAGCCTTTGATATCTTCTCCTCTTGATGGAAAAGGAGGTTCCCTGCAAGAAAATGGAAAATGCACCAATTCCCAATAAGTGTAATAATAATTATAGGGTTCCAGGTGCTCGGTGAAAACCACAGGTTCTAGATCAAGAACAGTTGCCCTCTCCTTGGCAGCCAGGACAGTTTGGCCAAATTCTGAAGCACTAATGTCCTTCAGCTGTGGGCTGTTGAACTGCCCGCCTCTTCTCACAGGTGGAACTCCTGGCTTATCCTTTCCAGGTTGTGTCTGGTCTTCTCCAGTAGCGTCTTGTCGCTGCTCCGCTGGCCGTGACCCTCTTGTCCCCATGCATAGTGTCTTCTGGGCTCTGCTGCCTACCCCTGCATGCAACTCCGGAGCAGCCACTGGGACGCCCTTCTCCACGGCAGGTGTGTCTGTACCGGAGGGGGCAGCACCTCCAAGCGTGAGTACCCTCCTGGCTGGGGATCTGGAGCAGTGAGTTTCCAGGGTCAGGTAACAGGGGCAGGAGGTCTGGGGAGAGCCCGGTGCTGGACTCGGGCGGGGAGTGGGCCTGGCAGCCCCAGGTGCTGGCACTGAGGGAGTGCACGGTCTGTGGAGATTTGTTGCTGAAATGTTACCTTGTGTTGATGTAGGTGGTCCAGCCTCAGTATCTAAGAGGGGCTATTTTCCATCTTTAATGACTGCCCATGTTTGCTCTTTTATCTGTTACTTCTTTCTTAGATTGTAGCAAGGCTGCAGAAAGTAAAATGGATGAGACCAATGTAGGAGAGTTTTGAAAACAATTATAAAACTGAGCATCTTGCTGGCTTTTTATTGTGAAACCTCGCACTGGCAGTCCTCAACAGTATTAGTGGTAAAATGCCCTCTTCCCCAAATCTTTTGTTCCAGTTGCCTTGGTTATTACTGAATTTCAAAGCACAGAATTTCACTGTGTGCTTCAAATTAGCATATTTTTATTATTTATCCTTTTTAGTCTACCTGGATGCTCATTTGGAGAAATCTCGATTTGTATAATAGGAAACCTTTCCCTGATGCAATGCACTCTCTCTCTCTCTCTCTCTCTCTCTCTCCCTCTCTCCCTCTCTCCCTCTCTCCCTCTCTCCCTCTCTCCCTCTCTCCCTCTCTCCCTCTCTCCCTCTCTCTCTCTCTCTCTCTCTCTCTCTCAGCTCACTTTGGCTGGATTGTGTCTCCAGCTGTACCACATATTCCTGCATTTAACTAGTGAATATGAAATAAACAATGATCGCACAGTGGTTGTAAAAATTATCACACAGAATGGATATAATTTCAATTTTGTCTTTATATGATCACTTAAAGTTTTTACTTTGTGTTTAAATTTTTGAATGGCAAAATTGAGAGTAAACTGCAAGGGTTGTGTGTGTGTATTCTTTGGTCAGTGCAAATTTTCATACGCAAAATAGTTGATCATTTTTAAATTTTGAAGTTACTCTTTTTAATAGTTATTTTAAAACTGAAGAATGAGTCAAGAAAAGTGATTATTACTGAAAAAACAATTTTGTGTATAGAGAAGAGGGTGTTAAAACGATCCTCCTGGGGTTTGAAAGGTGGGCTCCCCAGGTGGCTCAGTGGTAAAGAATCTGCCTGTAATGTAGGAAACGTGGCATTCGATCCCTGGGTTGGGAAGATCCCTTGGAGAAGGAAATAGCTTCTCACTCCAGTATTCTTGCCTGGAAAATTCCATGGACAGAGGAGTCTGATGGGCTACAGTCCACAGGGTGGGAAAGAGTTGGACTTGACTGAGCGGCTGAGCACGCACAGGGTGTGACACGGAGCAGTGCCTCAGAGGTAGGTGTCCTCCCAGGAGGCCTGTGGCCCCAGGTCCTCTGTTCTGACTTTCCCTCTGGATGGCTGAGTTTCACCCTTGAGTCTTTTCTGAGGAAGCCTTCTGAGAACAATATTCCTCATTTTGCTTGTTCAGAACTGTTTGGACTGAGTATGTCTAGTGTTTGCTTTTTCCTGCCTTTTGAAGCCTCACTGGCTCAGGATATGGACAAGTATTCTAGGCCTTCCCCAGTCAATAGAATTTGACTAGAGGCTGGACAGGAAGCTCAAGCAAAGCTTTACCAGGGCCCCTTCTGAAGCAGGGATGCTGGGCAAGTGAGAACAAACAGGTTCCCTTGCTTGCTTGCTTCTTGGGCAGGAACAAGCTTGTTCTTCATGTGGGATGAGGGTAGGGGTGTGTCCATACTGGGCTGGAGGGTGGCTTAGGTGGTTTGCCCACCCCTTTGGTGGTGCAGGGGGCACGTGCAGTCCCTGCTTTTGCTCCCAACACCCAGTGTTTGCTCCAGTCTCTGCAGAAGTGGCAGTTGGGTATTTTGATCTCTTTTGTCTAGAATTTGCCCCAACTTTGCATACCCATAGTTATTTTTAGTCCCATACAGTTTGTATTTTGTTCTGGAGAAGAGGTGTGTCCAGATGCAGCATTGTAGCAAAAGGGTCCTAGGTCCTAGCTTGTCTCATTGCCCTCTGAGAGTCTTCTTATTCTTAAGGGGTAAGAGGCTGAAGGTCTCATCTTCTGAAACTGCTTCTTGCTGGACAGGGGGAGCAGACCCTAGCCTACCCAAGAAGTCCCTTGCTGACTGTTCCAAGGACCCGTAGGGACCTGGGCCACTCTCTGCTGGAGTGGGCTGAACTCCTTGAGACATCATGAGCCTTACTTCCAACTGCTGAAGCCAAAAGACCCAAACTTCAACAAAAGGTTAATCAAACAAGGACCAGAAAGGAGAACAACAGCCTTTACAGGGCCTTGGAAGGGAAGGAGCCAGGTTAATTTTGGGAGGGCTTCCTTAACTGTTGACCAGACAGAGGAGGGGTTGTTACCCCTGCTAAGAAGCCGTTCTGCTTGGGTATATATTTTTTGTTACTCTCAGGGTTAAAGTTGAACATGTTTCTCTCTTTTCAGAATAGAGGCTCTGGACCCGTTGGTTCCAGGTCTCCTCCTTGGCCCAAAAAGTCTTAGTCACAGGTTTATAACACTAGGGAAGACGTCAGAGCACTGTTGTAAACCTGTAACCAAGTCTGTGATTGAAAAGAAAAGGGTTATAAGAGAATGAAAACCTTCTGCCAAAACGTTTCTCATATCTTGTAGGATGCAAGAGAACAAACTAGAGAACCAACTTTCAGTTTCCCTGTCCATACTGAATAGCAAGCGCTGGTGGTTAGCTGTCTGCTGAAGCCGGGTGACTTGTTGAACTTTCTCAACAGTGGTTTCTACCTGGAACGAGGTATTGACATATGGGCTACCGTATGGCCCACCCCTCCTTGTTCTCTTAGTAGATACTCAGGGGTCAGTTTCCTTTTGGTGCCCATGGCAGTGAATGACTGTTCCTTGTTTTGGATTTTGAGTCACTTCTTGGAGATGTCAAATATACTTAATTTCTTTATGACTATGCTGAGTCTTGGCTGCCCACTACAGTATTCTTGGGCTACCCTGGTGGCTCAGATGGTAAAGAATCTCCCTGCGTTGTGGGAGACCTGGGTTTGATCCCTGGGTTGGGAAGATCCCCTGGAGGAGGGCATGGCAGCCCACTCAGGTATCGTTGCCTGGAGAATCCCATGGACAGAGGAGCCTGGTGAGCTACAGTGCATGGGGTCGCAACGAGTCGGACACGACTGAGCAGCTAAGCACAGCACAGGGTCTTTGTTGCCATGCTCAGGCTTTCTCTAGTTGCCGTGAGCAGGCGCTTCTCTCCAGCTGCAGAGTGCAGGCTGCTTCTTTTGCGGAGCACGGGTTGTAGGCTGGCAGGCTCCGTAGCTGTGGCACATAAGCTTAGTTGCCCCACGGCAATGTAGAATCTTCCTGAAGCAGGGATTGAACCATTGTCTCCTACACTGGTAGGTGGATTCTTAGCCACTGGATCACCAGGGAGGTCCCTTACCCCATACTTTACAGGGGATTTTTTTTTTTGCACTTAAAAATCCTTTTTCTTTCCAGATAGCTGCATGGGCATGTAAACAAGGCATATTTTGAGTCTGTACATTTATTTATGTACCAGGCTTCCCTGGTGGCTCAGACGGTAAAGGATCTGCCAGCAGTTTAGGAGACTGGGGTTCAATCCCTGGGTCGAAAAGAGTCCCTGGAAAAGGGAATGACTGCCCACTCCAGTTTTCTTGCCTGGAGAATCCCACGGAATTTTTTTTTTTGCACTTAAAAATCCTTTTTCTTTCCAGATAGCTGCATGGGCATGTAAACAAGGCATATTTTGAGTCTGTACATTTATTTATGTACCAGGCTTCCCTGGTGGCTCAGACGGTAAAGGATCTGCCAGCAGTTTAGGAGACTGGGGTTCAATCCCTGGGTCGAAAAGAGTCCCTGGAAAAGGGAATGACTGCCCACTCCAGTTTTCTTGCCTGGAGAATCCCACGGACAGAGGAGCCTGGTGGGCTACAATCCACAGGGTCATAAAGAGTCCGACACGACTTAGCAACTAAGCACACATGTATATTTATAATTTTTCCTTTTTGTAAGGTTAAGGCTTTTGAGTTAGGACCATTAGCTCACCTCTGGGCTGAAGTGTTAGGTGGCAAAGATTTTGCTTCTGCAGCAATATAAGTTCTCACAATAGCATACCCTGCCCTGCTGCCTCCATCTTTAACGAAACCACTGCCCTCAGTAAACCATTCTTCCTCAGGGTTGGCTATGGCCTGGTCTGTTAGGTCAGGCCTGCAGGCATAAACCTGGTAACAGGTTTCAAGGCCGGACTGTGTTAGTTCTGGGCTTTGAGCAGGCATTAGTGTCGTGGGGTTGAGGGTGTGGCAGGTGTTGAGGGTTAATTCTGGGGAGTCAAGGAGCAAAGCCTGGCACTTAGTAAGACGGCCTCCAGTAAGCCCATGGTGGTCTTTAATCTCCAGAATCCCTTGTACTTGATGAGGGGTCTAGACGTCTAGTGGCACTCCAAAGGTAAGCTTGTTAGCTTCTTCCTGTAATAAAGAGAAGGCAGCTGGCACCCGGAAGCAGCCATGGGCCACAGAATCTAGTTGTTTGGAAAAATAGCCTATAGGCTGAGGAACTTCTCC
>SJYC01090492.1:0-13796 GCA_006408675.1 Madoqua kirkii | reverse complement strand
ACATACAAAATAAATGGCTTTTTGAAACTGGGAGACCCAGAGCAGGAGCTTTGGGTGAGGATCTGTTTGATGTTATTAACAACCAGTCTAGAGTAATGGTTCTGTATCTGGGTCTTAACTGGCTTCATACAGAGGCTTGGCCACTAGTCTGAACCCTGGAATCCAAATTCTGCAAAATCCCGCCACACCTAAGAAAGGATGATTTTTCTGTTTGTTTGTTTTTGGGGCACTTAGGTCTAATATAGCTTCTTTTCTATAAGGAGATAACTGCTGCCAGGGTTTATAATATACCCCAGGTATTTAACATGTTGCTTTGAGGTTTAGGCTTCTTTTTCTGGGAGATCCTGTAGCCCCAGTGTTAGTTGCTCAGTTGTGTCCGACTCTTTGTGACCCCATGGACTGTAGCCCGCCAGGCTCCTCTGTCCATGGGATTCTCCAGGCAAGAACACTGGAGTGGGTTGCCGTGCCCTCCTCCAGGGGATCTTCCTGACCCAGGGGTCAAACCTGAGTCTTCTTGCATCTCCTGTACTGACAAGTGTATTCTTTACCACTAGCACCACCGAACAAGTGTAGGCTGTCTTGAGACCCCTGAGGCAATACTGCCCAGGTACTATTGCATTTGGCCCAAGTAGGGGTTTGTCCACTTGAGGGCAGACGTACTGAGATGAGGAATGAGTTGGGATGTGAAAGAAGGCATCCTTGAGGTCAAGCACAGTAAACCATTTAGCATCTCCAGGAATCTGAGCTAATGTAAGGATCGGCCGTAAGAAATACATGGGGACCACCGCCTTGTTTACTGTGCTGAGGGCTTGTACCATCTCACATTTCCAGTTGGCTTGACAACTGGCAAAGTAGGGGTATTGCGTGGAGACTGACCAGTCACTAAGAGGCTGTGTTTTAAGAATTTATTTATGAGAGTTTGCAAACTGTTTTTTGCTTCCAGCTTTATAGGGTACTCTCTCTCGTTAGGATAAGTGACTTCTGGCTTATGGCTAATTCTTACTGCTTGGGCACTGACAGCCTTCCCAGGGACTCTTCTGTCCCAAACTGTAGGGTTTGCTATGTGTAGAATATGGCTGGGAACAGGCCCTTGTTCTTCCAGGTAATTATTTGTCTTCGAATCAAGAGAAGGTTGCTTGGGGCCTATTAATCGTGATATGGCCCCAAGGAACTGAGAAAGTCTCTCCCCAGTTGTGGAGTAGGACACTCGGGCACCACTGGGAAGCTGTGTGAGATTAAATGCTGCTTGGGTTGGCAAGTGAGACACCTAGTGAAATGATGGGCTTTCCATCCACACCAGTCACTGTACAGGTTTTGAAGGGAAGAGGCCCAGTATGAGAGCTCAGGCAGAGTAAGTGGCTCCCATATCAATTAAAAATTGATTTTCTTGCCTACCATGTCAAGGACCACTCAGGACTCCTCAGTGGAGATAGATGTCTCGTTGAGGGGAGCTGCCAGAACCCCAGGCCACCTCAGTCACCCCGCGTGGCCATCTTAGGAGCAGGAGCCTCCCATCCCCTTTCAGGACTGGGGATAGTCCCACTTGCAGTGTCCCTGTTCGTTTGCAGACTGGACGTGGACCAGGGGGTTCTTTTTGGCACTTTTGGGCCCAGTGGCTGGTGGACTTACATGTGAAGCATCCCTCTTGCTGATTTTAACCGTCCTCCAGATAGACGGTTAGGCTTCCTTGGTCCCCTTGGGTTGTCCTGTGGTTGCAGGGTGTGGCTGATGGCTGTGGCTCTAAGCTTGGCTTGAGCCCTGGTCTTCTGTTTGCCAAGTCTTCTCTTCCTCCTCAGCTTGATCTCGATGATTAAATACCCCAAAGGCCACCTCTAGGAATTAGGGCATTGGGGTTTGTAGGCCTAATTGTAACTGTTGGAGTTTCTGCCTAATATTAGAGGTGAACTGGCTGGTAAAATGTTGTCCCAGCAGGGACTGACTCTCAGGATCAGTGTTAGGAAATTTTCTAAAAGCCTCCACAAACCATCCTTGAAAGAGGGTTGGATTTTCTTTTTCTTCTTGGCTCAGTCCTTCACCTCTCCATAATTAACTTGCTTTTTGATGCGCTTTCTCATCCCTTCTGACACACACTGGACTGTGGGCTTCTTGGTTTCTGTTCCCCAAGAGTTAAATTCCAGTGGGGCTCCTGATGTGGGACTGCATCTCCACCCTCAACAAAACGCTCAGGTTGGTCTCCAGGCCCCTGGGCCGCTGTCCATACTTCCCTGATGCTCTTCAGGGGCACAGCAAGTAGGTTGGGCTACTTGGATATCCTTCCAAGTTAAATCAAAGGCCAGAGCTTGGGCCTAAAACTGTTCAAGAAACTTACTTGAGTCTTCAGAAAATTGGCCCAGTCTGTCTGCACTGGGCTAAACTGGTTAAAGAGAAGGACACATGTACTCTGGGTGTCCCTTCACCATTTGCCACTTTCCTCAGAGGGCACACTTTTCCCGATCCTTGGTGATAGGAAGTTCCACTACAAGTTATCTCAGAGGGACTAGTCTCTCTCCTGGGGTAGCAGAGACCATAAAGGGACATAGGGAGGTGGCGTGTGGGATTGGGCAGAGGGATCTGAAGAAATAGGTGCCTCTAGGGAAGTAGATGGCTCTGGAAAAGCAGGGGAGACTTGGTTTCCCCCCTGAAAGTTGGGAAAGGTTAAAAGAGGATCATCAAAAATGTTGGGAGTGTTTTTTAATTCCTCAGACTTGAATACCGGAGCTGCAGAGAGTAGGGTTTTGGTAAAGAACCGTGAAGGCTTGAACATAGGGAACCTCAGTCCATTTTCCCATCTTGTGACAGTAAATAGCCGATTGCAAGACAGTATCATAATTTAAGATCCGTTTTAGGCCTTTTTTCCTCTATCCCCCCCAACTTATATAAAGGCTGTGCATTGTTACCGTAGGACTTAAATTCTTCCCTTTTCAGCCCTCTGTTTTTAAAAATTTCCATTTTGGGGGGATATATTCCAGAGGTGTTTCTTCTCGCTTATAAGAGGATCCTCCCATGTTGAGTAACCTGCAATTGATGAAGTCCAGCATCCCAGAGACATTGACTAGGAGGCTTTTGTCAGAAGGGGGTTGGAGTGTCCTCCAAATTCCCTTCTTACCTAATGGGATTTGGGGCTTCCTCTGTTCTCCTATCACCCATCCAGAGTCGCTGGTACTGAGTCCCTCCTGCTGTGGGGTTTGGGGGTGGCGGGGTCCTCTGGTAGCAGATGTTTGAACCATTGCGTTGCTATGACTGTTGCCTAGAAAGCTTATGTCCTGTAACAGTTTTCCTGGTGTTGGGTCGAGTTGTATTCTTCAAGACTGAGAGCTATAAAGTCTCGGATATGGGCCTCTTGTAGGTGGCCAGCCCCACAGCAGTCTGTAGCAAGATACAGGCTGCCAAGGCCTGGAGCGAGGGGGGTGCAAAAAGGAGCTCCTGGAGGAATTAAAGTTGGGCGGAAAGTGCCACAGGGGTCAGGACCTGCGGGCCTGCAGGTGGGAGTATTCCCACAGGGGATATTTTTGGACATAGAGTAAGGTGAGAGACTTGGCAGCAGAAGAACCCAGAATTCCTTCCCCTGTCTGGTGGCTGCAGTCAGGTGCGGAGAGCCTGATGTTTCCAGCTGACACAGGCAACAGCCAGTTTGGACAATTTCCCGTACAATGTAACATACCAAGCCAATTAGTTTAGGATATCACTTTGGGATGCTCCAGGGGCCCTGTGAAGCACCCCAAAACTAGCTAGAGGTCAAAAGAACTTTAATTAGGATTTGACATTTGAAAAGTCTGTCAAAAATTTCATCAAGTTTTTAAAAAACCCAGTCAGTGGAAATAAAAGCAAAAATAAATGGGATCTAATTAAAATTAAAAGCTTCTGCACAACAAAGGAAACTATAAGCAAGGTGAAAAGACAGCCTTCTGAATGGGAGAAAATAATAACAAATGAAGCAACTGACAAACAACTAATCTCAAAAATATACAAGCAACTCCTATAGCTCAATTCCAGAAAAATAAATGACCCAATCAAAAAATGGGCCAAAGAACTAAACAGACATTTCTCCAAAGAAGACATACAGATGGCTAACAAACACATGAAAAGATGCTCAACATCACTCATTATCAGAGAAATGCAAATCAAGACCACAATGAGGTACCATTTCACACCAGTCAGAATGGCTGCAATCCAAAAGTCTACAAGCAATAAATGCTGGAGAGGGTGAGGAGAAAAGGGAACCCTCTTACACTGTTGGTGGGAATGCAAACTAGTACAGCCACTATGGAGAACAGTGTGGAGATTCCTTAAAATATTGCATCTACAAGCAATAAATGCTGGAGAGGATGTGGAGAAAAAAGAACTCTCTTACACTGTTGGTGGGAATGCAAACTAGTACAGCCAATATGGAAAACAGTGTGGAGATTCCTTAAAAAATTGTAAATAGAACTGCCTTATGACCCAGCAATCCCACTGCTGGGCATACACACCGAGGAAACCAGAACTGAAAGAGACACACACACCTCAATGTTCATTGCAGCATTGTTTATAATAGCCAGGACATGGAAACAACCTAGATGTTCATCAGCAGATGAATAGATAAGAAAGCAGTGGTACATATACACAATGGAGTATTACTCAGCCCTTTAAAAGAATAAATTTGACTCCGTTCTAATGAGATGGATGAAACTGGAGCCAATTATACAGAATGAAGTAAGCCAGAAAGAAAAACACCAATAGAGTAAACTGACGCATATATATGGAATTTAGAAAGATAGTAAAGATGACTCTGTATGTGAGACAACAAAAGAGACACAGATGTATAGAACGGACTTTTGGCTTCTGAGGGAGAGGGAGAGGGTGGGATGATTTGGGACAATGGCATTGAAACATGTATACTATCATGTACAAAACGAATCGCCAGTCTATGTTCAATACAGGATACAGGATGCTTGTGGCTGGTTCACGGGGATGATCCAGAGAGATGATATGGGGTGGGAGGTGGGAGAGGGTTTCAGGATTGGGAGCTTGTGTACACCTGTGACTGATTCATGTCAATGTATGGCAAAACCAACACAGTATTGTAAAGTAGAAAAAATAAATAAATAAATAAAATTCTTATATAAAAAAAAATGAAAAAAAATTTTTGATCCTGAGAAAGTTTACCACTAAATCACATGGAGGTATAGTAATTCAAACAAATATTCTACTTTTTTTTTTTTTTTTCAAATCCCCACTCTATACACCTGTGCATGGAGCATATATAGAACACAAGCATGTGAGGCATGGCCTGGTCCCTTTACATCATAAGGATAGCTTGGTAACTCTGGGAACTTGGAGGCAGACCCCTGGGCATGGCCATGAACCCTACTCTTGATCTCAATTGCTCAGCCTGTGAAGTGGCTGTTCAATCCTATAAATTTTAAGAGATTCTAAAGGAGTGTCTGATTGACATGAACATACCTGTGTCTGTCAGTCTCCCACACAGTAATCTACAAAAGCTTCCTGGAAAGCAGACATCTAGTAAAAATTTTAGGATTTTTCTATAGGCATATGTGTTTTATCTTGTTAATTTTTTTCCTTGAGACAAAAAGAAAAATGTCTTATTAGAGCGTTGAGGTTATATTTAAGAATATCACTTTGTAGTAAGACGTGATTTCTTGCTTTACTTCAATATCTATATCCTAATGAGGCAGAAATTTTTAGACAGTATAGGACTCTGAGATCTCAGTTCTTTTTTTTTAATTTCAATTTTTTTTTTTCTTCTCAAATAAGCATCTCACTTATTTAATATAAAGCAAAACTCTTGGTTCTCTTTTCCAGGCATTCAGAGGAATCCCTCAGTGGTCTGGTAAGTCATAAAACATTCAGTCCCAGGACGGGACAGTCATAAACTGCTGTACAATTTATCAAGGAGAAGAATTCCAGGTGGGCCATTAACTCTTAAGCATACATCTGGTCCCTAAATAATGGTCTGGGGTCTTGACAAAGAGTCGAGGGATGGCGTCATGATGTCTGGAGAAACTGGGAACCAAAAGAAAGCTCTAAAAAGGACAAACTGGAAATTGCAACATTCAAATTGATTGGTTGAAAATTACATATATTAAAGTCATAAGCCAACCAAAAATGTACAGATCAATACTAGCAAAGACTGCTGTAACCCCTAACTTTGGGGGACGCTCTACCACCTTTCAGTTTCTATGCTGAGAATTTTGTATCTCTGTCCTCTAAAGTAAACTCTGCCCATGCTAGTGTTTGCGAGTCTGTGAAAGTCAGTCTTCGGCTCTGTGAACAGAACTAAGGTTCACATTTTGCAAACGTGCCTGCTCCCTTAAAAATGATGGCTCAAGACTCACTAAAGCAGATCATAATCTCATTTTGTTTACAACTAGAATTTTTAAATAAATGAAAGTTTTACTGTGACATGGATTCATGACTTTTTCCTAATTAGCTATTTAGAGAATAGTTCTGGTAGAAAAAGACTTATTTAAAACAATTTATCTTTTAGTGAAAGCAAGTGGGATTTCCTGAAGGGTGACACTGCTTATGAAATTAAAAAAAAAAATCTTACATCTAAGATCAATAGTCTAAGAGAAAGAATTCTCTAGTTCCACTCTCAAATAAACATCTAATCACAGCTGTTAAAAGGAGAAGAGAAAAGCAGTCCTCTTTAGCTGCTGGGTTGCTTTTCTCTATTGCAGCACTATTCACAATAGCCAAGGTGTGGAACAGCCTAAATACCTACCACAGATGAATGCCTGAAGAACAGGTGGTATATAAACACAATGGCGTATTCTTCAACTTTTCAAAAGAAGGATATTCTGCAATAAGTGTTAACACTGATGAACCTTGAGGCTAAATGAAGTAATCCATTCACAGAAAAACAAATACAGCCTCCTTCCCCTTACATAAGAGGTATTTAAAATAGTCAAAACCGTCAAACTCATAGAATCTAAGAGTGGAGTGGTGTGTGGTTGCCAAGGTTTGGGAGAGGTGAAAATGGGGTTACTCATCACTAGGCAAAAAGTGCCAGTATGCAAGATGAATAAGTTCAGGAGATCTGCTGTACAAAATTGTGTTCATAGTTAACAACACTGGATTGTACCCTCAGAATTTGTCAAGAGGGTAGGCCTCATGTTAAATGTTCTTAACACAATAACCATAAAGTTTAGAGAAAAAGAAAAGAAAACCTTAATCTAGAACTTAACAGAGTTTGATTACAAGTTACAAGAAAGGGGCCTGGTAAAAAAGCTACTTTCTCTATGGTCCCTAAATAATGGTCTGGGGTCTTGACAAAGAGTCGAGGGATGGCGTCATGATGTCTGGAGAAACTGGGAACCAAAAGAAAGCTCTAAAAAGGACAAACTGGAAATTGCAACATTCAAATTGATTGGTTGAAAATTACATATATTAAAGTCATAAGCCAACCAAAAATGTACAGATCAATACTAGCAAAGACTGCTGTAACCCCTAACTTTGGGGGACGCTCTACCACCTTTCAGTTTCTATGCTGAGAATTTTGTATCTCTGTCCTCTAAAGTAAACTCTGCCCATGCTAGTGTTTGCGAGTCTGTGAAAGTCAGTCTTCGGCTCTGTGAACAGAACTAAGGTTCACATTTTGCAAACGTGCCTGCTCCCTTAAAAATGATGGCTCAAGACTCACTAAAGCAGATCATAATCTCATTTTGTTTACAACTAGAATTTTTAAATAAATGAAAGTTTTACTGTGACATGGATTCATGACTTTTTCCTAATTAGCTATTTAGAGAATAGTTCTGGTAGAAAAGACTTATTTAAAACAATTTATCTTTTAGTGAAAGCAAGTGGGATTTCCTGAAGGGTGACACTGCTTATGAAATTAAAAAAAAAAATCTTACATCTAAGATCAATAGTCTAAGAGAAAGAATTCTCTAGTTCCACTCTCAAATAAACATCTAATCACAGCTGTTAAAAGGAGAAGAGAAAAGCAGTCCTCTTTAGCTGCTGGGTTGCTTTTCTCTATTGCAGCACTATTCACAATAGCCAAGGTGTGGAACAGCCTAAATACCTACCACAGATGAATGCCTGAAGAACAGGTGGTATATAAACACAATGGCGTATTCTTCAACTTTTCAAAAGAAGGATATTCTGCAATAAGTGTTAACACTGATGAACCTTGAGGCTAAATGAAGTAATCCATTCACAGAAAAACAAATACAGCCTCCTTCCCCTTACATAAGAGGTATTTAAAATAGTCAAAACCGTCAAACTCATAGAATCTAAGAGTGGAGTGGTGTGTGGTTGCCAAGGTTTGGGAGAGGTGAAAATGGGGTTACTCATCACTAGGCAAAAAGTGCCAGTATGCAAGATGAATAAGTTCAGGAGATCTGCTGTACAAAATTGTGTTCATAGTTAACAACACTGGATTGTACCCTCAGAATTTGTCAAGAGGGTAGGCCTCATGTTAAATGTTCTTAACACAATAACCATAAAGTTTAGAGAAAAAGAAAAGAAAACCTTAATCTAGAACTTAACAGAGTTTGATTACAAGTTACAAGAAAGGGGCCTGGTAAAAAAGCTACTTTCTCTTTCCCTCCTCACACCTCATTTTGGCAGTAAACTTTTCACTGTAAAACTTTTGTTTCAAATTTGTAAGCATCTGGATATTTCTACTGCTTATTCACCAAAAAAACATGAGGTGCCCATGGTTTGTATGTTTAAAATCACAAGAGCACAGGTGTGAACTTCCTAGGTGGCACTAGTGGTAAAGAATCCACCTGCTGATGCAAAAAACATTGGTTCAATCCCTGGGTCTGGAAGATGCCTTGGGAAGGAAATGGCAACCCACTTCAGCATTCTTGCCCCAAGATATCCATGGGCAGAGGGGTATGGTCGGCTGCAGTTCATGGGGCTGCAAAGAGTCAAACACAGCTGAGTGGCTGAGCACATGAAATATATGAGTACTGGTATGGCTGAAAAGTGATGCCAAATAATCCATTAGTTTTAACGTGTAGATTCTACTTCAGTCTTTAGATTCCTTGTGAAATGTCATCAGTATAAGTCCATGGCCATCAGAATACTTTCAGTGCTCAACCGATTTCTAAATGTTTTAGTGGGATAAAATATAAAACCCACTGTCTTACTAACATGCATCTCTAGCTTAACATGCCTATGTAAGAATGATTCCATGTCCTTATATACAGCGTAAGACATATAAACCCATTACATTTATGTTATAAATATTAAGAATGTTACTCGTGCTGCTAGAATAAAAATAAATTCTCTTTAAAACTCTATGATGAATAAACTTCACATGTACTTACATAGACAAATAATTTCAATACTGCTAGAAATTTTAAAGATTTAAGACTTTTTTCTCAAATAAAGTTCAACTATTTGCAGTTGTTTCAGCATATAACAGAGCACACACATTATCTCAGTCATAGTAATCTGCCACCTTTTAAACACCTACACATGGATTTTGATTGCTTGTGTCAGGACTCTTTCCATACCATGTTTGTTAATTAATATGCTGCATATATATTTAAGGCCACTGAAATTTGAACAAAGTTACTGAATGAATCAATAAACAAATGCCCAAAAAGTTAGTAAAGAGCTATAAAAATAGTAATAAAAGTTCAATGAATTTGACGAAAGTCAGAAATATTATTACAAAAGGAAAATATTAAAATAATAATAGGAATTTATTTATTCCAATCACTATACATATGACTATACAGTGGAAGTGAGAAATAGATTTAAGAGACTATATCTGATAGAGTGCCTGATGATCTATGGACAGAGGTTCATGACATTGTACAGGAGACAGGGATCAAGACCATCCTCATGGAAAAGAAATTTAAAAAAGCAAAATGGCTGTCTGGGGAGGCCTTATAAATAGCTGTGAAAAGAAAGGAAGTGAAAACAAAGGAGAAAAGGAAAGATATAAACATCTGAATGCAGAGTTCCAAAAAATAGCAAGGAAAGATAAGAAAGCCTTCCTCAGTGATCAATGCAAATAAATAGAGGAAAACAACAGAATGGAAAAGACTAAAGATCTCCTCAAGAAAATTAGAGATTCCAAGGGAAAATGTTATGCAAAGATGAGCTCAATAAAGGACAGCAATGGTCTGGACCTAACAGAAGCAGAAGATATTAAGAGGTAGCAAGAATACATGGAGAAGGCAATGGCACTTCATTCCAGTACTCTTGCCTGGAAAATCCCATGGACAGAAGAGCCTGGTAGGCTGCAGTCCATGGAGTCACTAACAATTGGACATAACTGAGCAACTTGACTTTCACGTTTCACTTTCATGCATTGGAGAAAGAAATGGCAACCCACTTCAGTGTTCTTGCCTGGAGAATCCCAGGGACAGCCAAGCCTGGCGGGCTGCCGTCTATGGGGTCTCACAGAGTCAGACATGACTGAAGTGACTTAGCAGTAGCAGTAGCAGCAAGAATACACAGCAAAACTGTACAAAAAAGATCACAACCCAGATAATCACGATGGTATGATCCCTCACCTAGAGCCAGACATCCTGGAATGTGAAGTCAAGTGGGCCTTAGGAAGCATCAGTACGAACAAAGCTAGTGGAGGAGATCAAATTCCAGTCAGTTGAACAATTTCAAATCCTAGAAGATGATGCTGTGAAAGTGCTGCACTCAATATGCCAGCAAATTTGGAAAACTCAGCAGTGGCCACAGGACTGGAAAAGGTCCGTTTTCATTCCAATCTGAAAGAAAGGCAATGGCAAAGAATGCTCAAACTACCACACAATTGCACTCATCTCACATGCTAGTAAAGTAATGCTCAAAATTCTCCAAGCCAGGCTTTAGCAGTATGTGAACTGTGAACTTCCAGATATTCGAGCTGGTTTTAGAAAAACCAGAGGAATCAGAGATCAACTTGCCAAAATCTGATGGAACAAGAATAAAGCAAGAGAGTTCTAGAAAAACATCTATTTCTGCTTTATTGACTATGCCAAAGTCTTTGACTGTGTGGATCACAATAAACTGTGGAAAATTCTAAAAGAGTTGGGAATACCAGATCACCTGACCTGCCTCTTGAGAAACCTGTATGCCGGTCAGGAAGCAACCATTAGAACTGGACATGGAACAACAGATTGATTCCAAACAGGGAAAGGAATATGTCAAGGCTGTGTATTGTCACCCTGCTTATTTAACTTATATGCAGAGTACATCATGAGAAACACTGGGCTGGATGAAGCACATGCTGAAATCAAGATTGCCAGGAGAAATATCAGTATCCTCAGATGACACCACTCTTATGAAAGAAAGTGAATAAGAACTAAAGAGCCTCCTGATGAAAGTGACAGAGGATGTAAAAAAGTTGAAAAAACTAAGTTCAGAAAATTAAGATCATGCCATCTGGTCCCATCACTTCGTGGTAAATACATGGGGAAACAATGGAAACAGTGGCTGACTTCTGGTACCTGATGGGAAGAGCTGAGTCATTGGAAAAAACCCTGTTGCTGGGAAAGATTGAGGGCAGGAGGAGAAGGAGACGACAGAGAATGAGATGGTTGTATGTCATCACCAATTCGATGGATGTGGTTTGGGTGGACTCCGGGAATTTGTGATGGACAGGGAGGCCTAGAGTGCTGTGGTTCATGGGGTCGCAAAGAGTTAGACACAACTGAGCAACTGAACTGAACTTAACTGAACTGTGTATATGGATTTATTTCTAGTACACAATGGAACAGGTGATTATTTTAAGCTGCCCTTGCATACTTGATTGTGAGCAAAGAACCACTTTTATGCAATAAAACCCTCAACACCACCAATACCCTTGCTATATAGAGATACAAAAGGGCTGTAAGCTTTTCATCATCTTATTGAACAGCTCATGGGAGAACATTCCCTTCCAGGGAGTGCTATGGACTGAATCCCATAAACTCATGTATTGAAATCTTAACACCCAGTGTGACTGTATTTGGAGATGGAGCCTTTGGGATGTAATTAGGGTTAGATGGAAGCATGAGGGTAAGGTCCTCATGCTGGAATGAGTGGCTATATACGAAAGGAAGAGTGAGAGATTGATCTTTCTGCCAGGTGAGGTCACAGCAAGAGGGTAGCTAGCTGTCTGCAAGCCAGGCAAAGGGCCTTCACTTCAACTGAAGCAACTAAAGTCAATGTAGGATTTCCCAGCCTCAAGAATCATGAGAAAAATGTGTCTGTTTTTTAAGCTGCCCAATATGTGGGGTTTTGTTACAGTAGCCTGAACCTACTAATACAGGTGCTTCAGAGGCAAGTGCTGGCTCCCAAAGGCATAAATATTTTTGTCTTGGCTTGAATAGGACCTACTAATAAACTGCTGCTGCTGCTGCTGCTGCTAAGTCGCTTCAGTCGTGTCTGACTCTATGCGACCGCATAGACGGTAGCCAACCAGGCTCCCCCGTTCCTGGGATTCTCCAGGCAAGAACACTGGAGTGGGTTGCCATTTCCTTCCCCAATGCATGAAACTGAAAAGTGAAAGTAAAGTTGCTTAGTCATGTCTGACTTAGCGACCCCATGCTCATTTCCAAATCTGTATTCTGAGAGATTCCTGTCAGGGTACCTAAGACTAGTTTGCTAGTGCTGAGATGGTAAAGCCTCATTCCACTCCAACATTTACACTGTAGCAAGAGATCACTGGAAACTCCTCCCCATGCAGGTCCATTGGAACCATTAAGTGAGTCCTCTAGAGCCCAGCTCTGACAATATATACTTTTCTACATCTTTGTAGTATTTTTTTTTCCATAATAACGAACCATATTCCTTGGACCTTTATGTATCCTACAGCTAATCACTCCCTCTTTATCTGCATCCCTTGCTGTTTTTATTTTTTCCCCTGGAGCTATATAAAGCTACTCTTCCACACGATGAGTACTTTAATGACAGGAAATCAACATTTCCCCAGGAGTATACTTCAGTGTGTGTGTGTTTGTGTGTGTGCTCTTTGCAACCCCATGAACCATAGTCCACTAAGCTCCTAAGTTCATGGAATTCTCCAGGAAAGAATATTTGAGTAGGTTGCCATTTTCTACTCCAGGATCCTTCGGTCAATGAATATAAATATCCCAGCTCCCTATCTTCAGAAATATATTTCTGAGATATTTTACACAAAGTCTCAGAATTTCTCTGTGAGAGTGAGCTCCATTTGTCTGCTATTTTGGTTGAATCACAAGTGTGTTCATTGGTCATCTTCCCTCCCCTGCATTACATCCCCACCTCTTGCTGGCAATTACTGCACATTCCAAATAATCTACCAGTAATCATGTCCTTATCCCTGATCTTTTCATGCATACTGCCATCCTGAAGCACTATTTACTTTTTCTTCTTAATGGATACAAGATACACATCTATCAAAGTATATCAGTACTTAAGAATGGGGTTTTCTTCCACTGTATAGCTGGTTTTTCATATTGAGCAACTGAACTAGTAGCTTGTACTGTTTCTGCTCTGCATGGCCCTTTCATTTTAGCTATTCAAATCCCAGATTATAGGGGTATATGGGGCAGCAAAGCAATAATAGCTAAGCCTTAATAAATTCTTCAAACCTAGTTCTTGGAGTCCAACATATGGTATCTCATTTTATTATAACCACTTTATGAGGTAGCTATCATTGTGTTCACCCGAGTGTACAAAAATATAAGCATGCAGAGAAGATGGTGTAACAATGTATTCAAATTAACAACACTAGCAAATAGCTTACATAAACCCAGACGGTTTAATTCTTGAATCTGAGAAAATTTACTCTCTTAACTCTCTAAGTTTCTCAGATGATTCAATCTTTATTTCCACTGGAGAAGGGAATGGCAAACCACTTCAGTATTCTT
>SJYC01090489.1:0-34996 GCA_006408675.1 Madoqua kirkii | reverse complement strand
GCTGGGAGGGATTGGGGGCAGGAGGAGAAGGGGACGACCCAGGATGAGATGGCTGGATGGCATCACAGACTCGATGAACATGAGTCTGAGTGAACTCCAGGAGATAGTGATGAACAGGGAGGCCTGGCGTGCTGCGATTTATGGGGTCGCAAAGAGTTAGACACGACTGAGAGACTGAACTGAACTGAACTGAACAAATGTCAAATCAGTAGGAGATATACCTAAAATAATATTATATGTCAATAATATCACAAAACACCCTTCAGTTCAGTCGTTCAGTCATGTGTGACTTTTTACGACCCCATGAGCAGCAGCATGCCAGGCCTCCCTGTCCATCACCAACACCTGGAGTTTACCCAAACTCATACCCATTGAGTCAGTGATGCCATCCAGCCATCTCATCCTCTGTAGTCCCCTTCTCCTCCTGCCTTCAATCTTTCCCACATCAGGGTCTTTTCTGAATGAATCCGTTCTTCGTATCAGGTGGCCAAAGGACTGGAGTTTCAGCTTCAGCATCAGTCCTTCCAATTAATATTCAGGACTGATTTCCTTTAGGATGGACTGGTTGGATCTCCTTGCAGTCCAAGGGATTCTCAAGAGTCTTCTACAACATCACAGTTCAAAAGCATCAATTCTTTGGTATTCAGCTTTCTTTACAGTCCATCTCTCACATCCATACATGACTACTGAAAAAACCATAGCTTTGACTAGACAGACCTTTGTTGGAAAAGTAATCTTTCCTTTTTAATATGCTATGTTGGTTAGTTATAACTTTTCTTCCAAAGAGCAGGTGTCTTTTAATTTCATGGCTGCAGGCACCATCTGCTGTAATTTTGGAGCTCAAAGAAATAAACTCTGCCACTGTTTCCACTGTTTTCCCATCTATTTGTCATGAAGTGATGGGACCAGATACTGTAATCTTTGTTTTCTGAATGTTGAGTTTTAAGCCAACTTTTTCACTCTCCTCTTTCACTTTCATCAGGAGTCTCTTAAGTTCTTCACTTTCTGCCATAAGGGTGGTATCATCTTCATATCTGAGGTTATTGATATTTCTCCTGTCAGTCTTGATTCCAGCTTGTGCTTCATCCAGCCCAGCATTTCCCATGATGTACTCTGCATATAAGTTAAATAACCCTTGAGTACTCCTTTCTCGATTTGAAATCAGTCTGTTGTTCCATGTCCAGTTTTAACTGTTGCTTCTTGACCTGCATTTAGACTTCTCAAGAGGCAGGTCGTGTTGTCTGATACTCCCAGCCCTTTAAGAATTTTCCACATTTTTTTGTGATCCACACAGTCAAAGGCTTTGACATAGTCAATAAAACAGAATTAGATGTTTTTCTGGAACTCTCTTGCTTTTTTGATGATTCAGCTAATGTTGGCAGTTTGCTCTCTGGTTCTTCTGCCTTTTCTAAATCCAGCTTGAACATCTAGAAGTTCACAGTTTACATACTGTTGAAGCCTGGCTGAGAGAATTTTGAGCATTACTTTACTAGCATGTGAGATGAATGCAATTGTGCAGTAGTTTGAGCATTTTGGGGTATTACCTTTCTTTGGGATTGAAATGAAAACTGACCTTTTCCAGTCCTGTGGCCACTGCTGAGTTTTCCAAATTTGCTGGCATATTGAGAGCAGCACTTTCACAGCATCATTTTTCAGGATTTGAAAGAGCTCACCTGGAATTCCATCACCTCCACTAGCTTTGTTTGCAGGGATGCTTTCTAAGGCCCACTTGTCTTCACATTCCAGGATGTCTGGCTCTAAGTGAGTGATCACACCATCAGGGTTATCTGGGTCATAAAGGTCTCTTTTGTGTAGTTCTTCTATGTATTCTGGCCACCTCTTCTTTATATCCTCTACTTCTATTAGGTCCATACAATTTCTGTCCTTTATTGTGCCTATCTTTGTATGAAAATTTCTCTTGGTATCTCTGATTTTTTTTGAAGAGACCTCTAGTCTTTCCCATTCTATTGTGTCCCTCTATATTTCTTTACACTGATCACTGAGGAAGGCTTTCTTATATCTCCTTGCTATTCTTTGTAACTCTGCATTCAAATGTATATATCTTTTCTTTTCTCCTTTGCCTTTCATTTCTCTTATTTTCTTCAACTTCCTTTCCTTTGTCATTTGGGGCTTCCCTAGTGACTCAGATGTCAAAGCATCTGCCTGCAATGTGAGAGACCTGGGTTCAATCCCTGAGTCAGGAAGATCCCTGGAGAAGGAAATGGCAACCCACTCCAGTATTCTTGCCTGAAGAATCCCAGGGACAGAGGAGCCTGGTGGGCTACAGTCTGTGGGGTCGCAAAGAGTCAGACACGACTGAGCAACTTCACTTTCCTTTCCTTTTCTCTTATTGCCATAGCTGTTTGTAAGGCCTCCTCAGACAAGCATTTTGCCTTTTTGTATTTCTTTTTCTTGGGGATGGTCTTGATCACTGCCCCCTGTACAGTGTCACAAACCTCCATCCATAGTTCTTCAGGCACTCTGTCTATCAGATCTAATCCCTTGAATCTATTTGTCATTTCCACTGTATAGTTATTAGGGATTTGATTTAGGTCATACCTGAATGGTCTAGTGGTCTCCCCCACTTTCTTCAATTTAAGTCTGAATTTTACAATAAGGAGTTCATGATCTGAGCCACAGTCAGCTCCTGGGCTTGTTTCTGCTGACTGTATAAAGCTTCTCCATTTTTGGCTGCAAAAAATATAATCAATTTGATTTTGGTAGTGACCATCTGGTGATGTGCATGTGTAGAATCTTCTCTTGTGTTTTGGAACAGGGTGTTTGCTATGACCAGTTCATCCTCTTGGCAAAACTCTGTTAGCCTTTGCCCTGCTTCATTCTGTACTCCAAGGCCTAATTTGCCCATTACTCCCAGTATTTCTTGACTTCCTACTTTTGAATTTCAGTCCCCTCTAGTGAAAAGGACATTTTTGGGGGGTGTTAGTTCTAGAAGGTCTTGTAGGTGGTCATAGAACTGTCAGGTAGTTAGAATAGGAAACAGGAGTCCAGAATGGCAGTGGCTAAAAGACAAGGAAGGGGAGAGCCCGTGAAAATAGAACAGAGGAAGGTCCGAGGACTGGAGTGAGGACTTCAGGTAGAACAAACAGCACTCCTGGCTAGCCCACTTTCCACAGGGCAGGCCCGGGGGAGGAAAAACATATAAAAAGAGCTCGCTCGCTCTCTCTCTCTACCCCCCACGCTGGTGTGCTCCACTCTCTTCTCTTCCCATCTTTGGGTTGGCACAACCTCACGCTTCGAGGATGGATCCTGCTATCTTCTAAATAAAATAGAGCTGTAACACTGATTTGTCTAAGAGCTATAACACAGTCTGTTCGAGACCTGAGAGCTATGACATGGTCTGTTCAAGACCTGAGAGTTGTGACACGCCGAGGGCTTTAATGTCCGTCACTCTAAATCTCTGTTGTGATGAGACAGAACCGAGGAGCATCCACTCTCCTGACAGAACCATTCAATTTCAGCTTCTTCAGCATTACTGGTTGCGGCACAGGCTTGGATAACTGTGATACTGAATGGTTTGCCTTGGAAACAAACAGAGATCATTCTGTCATTTTTGAGATTGCACCCAAGTACTGTATTTCGGACTCTTTTGTTGACTATGATGGCTGCTCCATTTCTTTTTAAGGGATTCCTGCCCACAGCAGTAGATATAATGGTCATCTGAGTTAAATTCCCCCATTCCAGCCCATTTTAGTTCGCTGATTCCTAAAATATCAATGTTCACTATTGCTCTCCACTGTGTGACCACTTTCAGTGTGGACCTAACATTTCAGGGTCCTATGCAATATTGCTCTTTACAGCATCGGATTTACTTTCATCACCAGTCACATCCATAAATGGTTGTTGTTTTTGCTTTGACTCTATCTCTTTACTCTTTCTGGAGTTATTTCTCTACTGATCTCCAGTAGCATAATGGGCCACCTACTGAACTGGGGAGTTCATCTTTCAGTGTCCTATCACTTTGCCTTTTCATACTGTTCATGGGGTTCTCAAGGTAGGAATATTGAAGTGGTTTGCATTTCTCCAGTGAACCACATTTTGTCCGAACTCTCAATCATGACCCATCCAACTTGGGTGGCCCTACAAGGCACGGCTCATAGTTTCACTGAGTTAGACAAGGCTGTGGACCATGTGATGAGACTGCTTAGTTTCTGTGATTGTGCTTTTCAGTCTGTCTGCCCTCTGACAGGGAAGGATAAGAGGCTTATGGAAGCTTCCTGATGGGAGAGACTGACTGAGGAGAAAACTGGGTCTTGTTCTGATGGCCAGGGCCATGCTCAGGAAATCTTTAACCCAATTTTCTGCTGAAGGGCGGTGCTGTGTTCCGTCCCTGTCATTTGACTGGAGGCCAAATATGGTGGCAGTAATGAAGATAAGTGGTGGGTCAGTGACCAATAATATTGACACTATGGTTGTGATGTGGAGGCATCAGGGATCACAAGCACAGAACCCCCCCCCCCCCGCCCCGCCCAGCTACCCCACAGCTGTCAGTCATTAGACCTGTCAGTGCTGCCACTTTAATTCCTTCAGCATTTCTCAACTCCTCTCAGGCCTATTGCCATTGCTTCAGCTGAAATCAGACTCACTACTTGGCTGGATAGCTGCAGCAGATGTCTATGGGTTAAGTTCTGTCCCTCTTCAAATTGTTGCCCACCTATTGCCAGGCCTCTCTTTCTACAATGCAACACATTTACTCCCCTGGCTAAAGACTTTCAGTGTCTCCCCTTCATCTTCATACTGAACTCCTGAGAGTCATACACAAGTTCCTTCATAACCTAGCCCTGCTAACTTTCCAGCCTCAGGTCCTGTCCATTTCAGTACTTGCAGGCTAGAAAAGACATATGAGAGTCCCTTGGATAGCAAAGAGATCAAACCAGTCAATCCTAAAGGAAATCAACCCTGAATACTCATGGAAGGACTGATGCTGAAGCTGAAGCTCCAATACTTTGGCCACCTGATGGAAAAAGCCAACTCACTGGACCACTTATCTCACAAGGGACCCTGGTGCTGGGAAAGATTGTGGGCAAAAGGAGAAGTGGGCGACAGAGAATGAGATGATTGGATAGCATCACTGACTCGATGGACATGAGTTTGAGTAAACTCAGGGAGATAGTGAAGGACAGGGAAGCCTGGCCTGCTACAATCTATGGGGTCCCAAAGAGTCAGATACAACTTAGTGACTGAAAAACAAAAATGCTCTCTTGGCCTGGCATTGTACTGAATGAAGATGTAAATGACACTGTGATGTTAACTGCTATAAAGATAAGTTTTATACCAGGAAGCTGAGTCATTACTGATATTTACATGGCTTCCCTTCTGACTTTTCCAGAGAAGAATGTGAACATGCTTTCTCTGCTTGCCTTTTACTACTGATCTACTAAAGTCAGTATGATTTTTTTTTTGTCCTCTAAGCCCGTTGACATCATTAGTGTGGTGCCCACTGATATTTTCAGTTGCTTCAGAAGAAGCAGAATACTATATTTTTAATTTCATTTTCACTAGGCAGCAACAAGGTATTTGTGTGTGTGTGTGTGTGTGTGTGTGTGTGTGTGTACACACGCATGCATGCACGTGCACACACGTGCTGAGTGGTTTCAGTTTTGTGCCTTTGTGACCCTATAGACACATCCCATGAAGTCCACCAGGCTCCTCTGTCCTTAGGATTCTCCAGACAAGAACACTGAAGTGGGTTGTCATGCCCTCCTCCAGGGGATCATCTTCCCCACCTTGTGACTGAACCCACATCTCCTATATCTCTTGCATTGGCAGATAGATTGTTTACCACTAGCACCATCCGAGAAGCCCCAACAAGGGACCAGACTAACCAAAAGGCTTTAATAAAAAGTAAGATACATCATTTCCAATTCAAAGATTTTTGATTCCTTGTTCATTTCGCCAGCAAAGCTGACCACTGAGGTTTTATACTGGAGTTGTTGCAGATCTAAACAATCTGGATTACCATATAAATGATAGCTGCCCTAGAGGGTTACCAATTATAAAGATGATACTCATATTTGATACTCAAGTTGATTTTTCATTTGATGCTGAATTCGAATGAGCAGAGTATGAAGGACATGATTTTTCAGCTCTCCCAGTCTTCAGGATGACCTTTAAAATAGCTCCTCTACTAATTTGCAAAGATCCAATAAATTAACTCTAGAAGTATTTCAAAGCATACATTTTAACAAATCAGTTGTAACCAGTAAAGTACAAAACTGAAGCACATGCTCAGCATTTTCAATGGAAAAGAATACACACACATAAGCGTACACAAAACAAAGTTTACTTATATTCACATCCTTTGGATGGTGTCCACATGAAATTTTCCTGACAAGTCAAAGTCAGAGGCTCATCTGGAATAGGTCTGTAGCCAAACTTGCAATGATGTTTCAACTCAGTCCCAACTTCAAATACTTCTTGATTGCTTAGCTTATTGTCTCTTCTATCTCAGACAGGATGAGGAATGTCTGGTAACCCAATACAACTATCTGATCATTTAAAAAAAAGTGCAAAGATGAAAGAAAGCTGTTTTGGAGGTTGGCAGACTGACCCAATAAGCCTGGCACACACCAGCCCCCATTCCCAGAAAAGGTAGCTCATATTAACTGAGGGAGAAACAGATGGCAAAGGTTAAATGGGAATTCCAGGAAGAGACTTGGCAGCACCAACCTCTGATAGACTATTGCCAAGCACTCAAAGCACACAGCAACCCAGAGGATGTTACTGAGGCAACACACCCTGGTGCAGAAAGGGGCAATATCCAGATTACTGGGTCAACTTCCAGGAGCTTAGTCCTCCTTCCATGTCAAAGCACTTGAGCATGGGAGCGCCAGAGATCACTGAGGATGCACAGCACAAGTTTGCTGCTAAAGAAAGGAAGTGTTCACCTGATTCTCCTTGCCTAAAAGGGAATTAGAATGAGAGTTGTGTTCCCCAGATACTATAACACTGTCACCAGGAACTTTTGAGCTTAAACCTTGTTTCACATAATATTGGATTCTGCCTTTATTCCCTAGTAGATATGATGTCAAAGGTGTATATGGATTGAAGAAGGGGTACAGATCTGTCAAATCACATATTTATCAAATTTTGTCACCACATGTGTAAATCATCACCTATTTCTCCTAATGGCAGAGGAAATGAATATATCATAATGTAGCGGTGGCTTCCATTGCCAAATAACTATGTGAGCTTGTGCTAGTTACTTAATCACACTCTTCTGTCATCATTAAAATGTGATTTTTAAAAACGTAATATCCACCTCTTAGGATCATGGTAAATACTAAAGGAATTAGTTGATATCATGCACTTAAAGCAATGCTTGACATAAAGTACTTGATAATTCTTAGCAATAAGTATCATTAATCTTATGACTGATCTGTGTGTATTTACAGCTTAAATGTATCAAGGCCAACATTAGCCCATAGAACATCTCTGTGAAAATTTTAAAATGGAGTATCTTGAAGGAATTTTACTTCCATCTTTCAAAAAATTCTCAGAATATGTTTCTTTTGTTAGGATGAGACAATTTACTAGTGTCTACTGAAATATTTTTGTAAGGAATAAATAAATCTGCCATGTCTGAGATGTCACGGGTCAAAACTCTTTGATATATATATATATAGAAAATCCTCAGATAACACAAAAAGATTACTAACAGGAAAAGGAAAAAAGAAAGAAAAAGCCTTCCTCCTGACATGACAAAACTAGAGAAAAATACTAATTTAATGTAAAATGACTCTTGGGACTTAAGTGGGCTTGTGCCTGTGAGCATGCTACACCCATATTCCTGGATAACTTTAGATGTCAATTATGAAAATCCCTTTGGTGCATGCTCACTAAGTTCACAATTGGGAGGAGAAGGATGACACTCGTCACCAGCACCACAATGAATTAAACTGTCACCATTGAGGATATAGCCTTTCTTGCAGCTGAACAGAACAGAGTCTTTGTAGTGATAGATGGATCCAAATCCAAACAGAATGATTCCATTTCAAACTCGTGGTCCATGACAGACTATATCTAAAGAAGCATAAAAAGAACATCTGAGTTATAAAAGAGAAATGGCGATAATGATGTGATTACTATTGATATATGGGTCTCAGGGAGACCTGATACAAGCCTACATCAAGTACATACAAAGAAAATATTTAAAAGTTTTATGTATGTACTTTTAATTCCTAGAAATCTCAGTAAAATGAGGTCCTGTCATATTAGTCAATGTGGATAAGGTCCTAATATTTCTCATCAAAGAAAAAAGTATTCGAAAAACCCATTTCATCATTACAAAGAATAGATTGGTGGTTGTCAGAGGTGGGAATGTGCAATGGTCAAAATGAATGATGTGAGTTAAAAGGTACAAACTTCCAGATATAAATGAGTCATGGGGATGTGACGTACAGCCTGGTGCCTATAGTTAATAACACTGCAATATATATTTGAGAATTGCAAAGAGAGTAGAGTCTTAATAGTATCATCACAAGAGAAATTATTTTGTAACTATGTATTGTGAAAGATGTCAACTAGACTTATTATGATCAATTCCACTGTATATACACAAATATCATATCACTACGGTGTACATCTGAAATTAATATTATCTGTCAATTATATCTCAAAAACCCCAAATCAAATATCTAAAACCCAAAGTCCAAATTCTAAAGACCCCAAAATCTTCCTCTTCTAATGGTTTAGGCTCTTGGATGATTTTGGTGGTGGGTCACTGGCCAATTAGGAAAGGCTACCCGTTCCAGTATTCTGGATGGAGAATTCCATGGACTATCCAGTTATTGCAGAGTCACAGACAACTGAGTAGCTTTCACTTTCACGTTCAGTGGCCGATAATACTGATGTGATGGTTGTGATGGAGAGGCAGCCAGGGCATCCCAGATCACAAGCACAGAAAGAACCCCCCCCTCCCCCGCCACCCCACAGCCGTCAGTCATCGAGTCCTGTCAGTCCTGCCACTTTTAATTCCTTCAGGATTTCTCAACTTCTCTTCAGGCCAGCTGCCATTGCCTCAGCTGAAACCAGCTTCACTGCTTGGCTGGATAGCTGCAGCAGCTGTCTATGGGTTACGTTCTGTCCCACTTCAAACTGTTACTCACTCTACAGCCAGACTTCTCTTTCTAAAATGCAGCACGTTTACTCCCCTGGTTAAAGCCTTTCAATGTCTGCCCTTCACATTTGTTCTGAACTCCTGAAGACACACAAGGTCCTTTATAACCTAGCCCTGCAACCTTTCCAGCCTCAGGTCCTGTCAATTCCAGCTCTTGCAGCGAGACTCTAGGCATTTTGAACTCTTCACGATTATTTCTTTAGCCCCAGCGTTGTACTCAATCAAAACAGTAAATGACACTGTGTTGTTAAAGTCCGTTGATTGCCACAACTAGAGGTGTTTTATACCAGTAAGACAAGTCATTCCTGATCCTGGCATGGCTTTCAGAAATGAAAGGTAAAATATCTTCTGTGCTTATTTTTTACTTTTGATCTGCTAATGTTGGTGTGACTTTGTGTGCCCTGTATACATATGTCGTTAACGTTACAAGTGTGGTGTCCACCCATATTTCTAGTTGTTCCAGGGAAACAGAAGACTGCATTTCCTATTTCATTTATACTAGGCAGAAACAAGGGACTAGTTTGGCCAACACTTTTAATGAAAAGCAAGATATATCACTTCCAAGTCAGAGAACATATGAGCCCAGGACTGTCTGCTTGTTCACATCCCCTGATGAACTGATTGTGGAAGTTTTGTGGTTTTTCTTCAATTATTTGTTGGTGTATAGTTGCTTTACAATGTTGTGCTATTTTCTGCAGATAAAAAAAAAAGAGGAACAAAACTGGATCATTTGTAGTGCTGCGGATGAACCTAAAGTCTGTCATACAGAGTGAAATAAGTTAGAAAGAGAAAAACAAATATTGTATATTAGTGCATATGTATAGAATCAAGAAAGATAGTACAGGTGAGCCTGTTTGCAGAACAGGAATAGAGATACAGATGTACAGAACAGACGTGATTTTGGATGTTTTGTGAGGGAGTTGTCAGAAGATAGAAACAATCTGGATTACCATGTAAATGACTGCCCCCTAGAGGATTTCCCAGGTGAGCTGTGCACTAACAAGGAGCCTAAAAAAAATAAAAATGCATATATATGTATACATTTACATTGGAGAAGGAAATGGCAACCCACTCCAGCACTCTTCCCTGGAAAATCTCATGGATGGAGGAGCCTAGTAGGCTACAGTCCATGGGGCCGCAAAGAGTTGGACACGACCGAGCGACTTCACTTTCACTTTCATATACTTACATGTTGGTGATGGACAGGGTGAAGGCTGAGTACTGAAGAATTGATACTTTTGAACCGTAGTGTTGAAGAAGACACTTGAGAGTCCCTTGGACTGCAAGGAGATCCAACCAGTCCATTCTGAAGGAGATTAACCCTGGGATTTCTTTGGAAGGAATGATGCTAAAGCTGAAACTCCAGTACCTTAGCCACCTCATGCAAAATGTTGACTCATGGGAAAAGACCCTGATGCTGGGAGGGATTGGGGGCAGGAGGAGAAGGGGACGACAGAGGATGAGATGGCTGGATGGCATCACTGACCTCGATGGCCGTGAATCTGAATGAACTCTGGGAGTTGGTGATGGACAGGGAGGCCTGGCATGCTGCGACTCATGGGGTCACAAAGAGTCAGACACGACTGAGCAACTGAACTGAACTGAGCTGAGGTATGTAAGATAAAGATTATTTCTGGACAACAGTAATTAGTGCTTCCATTTTTTTGGCAGATAAGGAATGTGTGATAGAGACAAAATGGTGAAAGATAGAACTGATTAGAACTGGGATTTATTGAGTCTTCAGTGCCAAGGTTAGGAATTTGGATAGGTAATGGACAGTCATTGATTTTTTTTTTTTTAAGTGATGTGATTACTGTGCTTTGGCGATCACTATGACAGCTGTGAACAAGATAGATTGAAAGAGGCAGAGAGAGGAGACGGAGATTAAGAAAATTATTGCAGTTGGCCAGATAAACCAATGGAGATAATCTGAACAAGGAAATGGCACAGGAAATAGGGAAGTGGAAGCAAATGAAAGAAAAGTGAGAAATGATGAGACAGAGGAAAGGAGTTACACCTACTGATCTGTCTATTATTTACCAACTATATCTATCTATAGCTATGTACGTTTCTTATGGCAGCTATCAACAAGAACAGTAATCCTTTGGGTCAACTCAAACTTTTCAAAGCATTGGTTTTGCCACCAAAAAGAAAGGAAAGAGAGAGGGAGGGGAAAGAGAGGAGAGGGGGAGAAAGGAAGGAAGGAGGAAAGGGGAGAGGCATTCTTGGTGTTTTTCTTGGTTCTGGTCATTCATTAATCAGAGATCTTTTTAATGGCCAGCCCTATTGGGCCATTTTTACCCTGTAATTGGAGGATGAAACCTCATATACCCTTAGTTTACTTAAGAAATAGTCTTTATATCTAAAGTGATATATAAAATTGTTGTTGTTTTTTAATCACTAAGTCACGTCCAACTCTTAGCAATCACATGGACTGTAGCCTGCCAGGCTCCTCTGTCAGTGGCATTTCCCAGGCAAGAATACTGGAGTGGGTTACCACTTCCTTCTCCAGAGGATCTTCCCAACCCAGGGACTGAACTTGCATCTCCTGCTTATCACTCTTTACCATTGAGTCACCTGGGAAGCCTGATGTATGAAATTAACTTCCAGTAAAATACAAAATTTAACTTTTTACTCTAAAAACTGACATAGATTAAGATGGTTTCATATTACCATTAACCCTGACATACTAATTGTCAGCAGATGTCCACTTAAGTCAAAGCAGTTTTCTGTTTTTCCCAAAGCTGTCACTGTGTTCCTTGCTAGGGGGGAAAGCTTATGGTACCTCTCACATTGTACGAAGCAGCTTCAGTTCAGTTCAGTTCAGTCGCTCAGTCGTGTCTGACTCTTTGCGACTCCATGAATCGCAGCACGCCAGGCCTCCCTGTCCATCACCAACTCCTGGAGTTCACTCAGACTCACGTCGATCAAGTCCGTGATGCATCCAGCCATCTCATCCTCGATCATCCCCTTCTCCTCCTGCCCCCAATCCCTCCCAGCATCAGAGTCTTTTCCAATGAGTCAACTTTTTGCATAAGGTGACCAAAGTACTGGAGTTTCATGTTTAGCATCATTCCTTCCAAAGAAATCCCAGGGCTGATTTCCTTCAGAATGGACTGATTGGATCTCCTTGCAGTCCAAGGGATTCTCAAGAGTCTTCTCCAACACCACAGTTCAAAAGCATCAATTCGGCACTCAGCCTTCTTCACAGTCCAACTTTCACATCCATACATGACCGCAGGAAAAACCATACCCTTGACTAGACAGACCTTTATCGGCAAAGTAATGTCTCTGGTTTTGAGTATATTATCTAGGTTGGTCATAACTTTTCTTCCAAGGAGTAAGCGTCTTCTAATTTCATGGCTGCAGTCACCATCTGCAGTGATTTTGGAGCCCCCCAAAATAAAGTCTGACACTGTTTCCACTGTTTCCTCATCTATTTCCCATGAAGTGATGGGACCAGATGCCATGATCTTCGTTTTCTGAATGTTGGGCTTTAAGCCAACTTTTTCACTCTCCTCTTTCACTTTCATCAAGAGGCTTTTTAGCTCCTCTTCACTTTCTGCCATAAGGGTGGTGTCATCTGCATATCTGAGGTTATTGATATTTCTCCTGGCAATCTTGATTCCAGCTTGTGCTTCTTCCAGTCCAGTGTTTCACATGATGTACTCTGCATAGAAGTTAAATAAGCAGAGTGACAATATACAGCCTTGACGTACTCTTTTTCCTATTTGGAACCAGTCTGTTGTTCCATGTCCAGTTCTAACTGTTGCTTCTTGACCTGCATACAGATTTCTCAAGAGGCAGGTTAGGTGGTCTGGTATTCCCATCTCTCGAAGAATTTTCCACAGTTTATTGTGATCCACACAGTCAAAGGCAGCAGCTTAACTCTCTTTTTTTCCAAATGTATACACAGTTTGTTATGTAATAAAGGTAGCATTTCAAGTAAGGGTAGAAAGATGAATTTTTACCATGAATAGTGTTGACCTAATTCGGGGAAATAGCTGGATTTCTACCTCACAGTATTTCAGACAAATTCCAAATGTAAGGATATGCACATGAAAAATGAAACTATCTGAGATGTTATTCATAAGAAATCTTTGCCCAGTCTTTCAAAAATACACTAGAAGAAAAATGTCATGAGATCCTGAATCCATAAAAGAAAAGATTGCTGCTACATGATTTCCTCCCCCCTTTGAATATTTTGTTTAGGTGTATTTTGTATGCAATAAACCTATGTTCGAATGTGCAATCTGGTGGTTTAATCTTTGTGGCGCCTGTGAAGCCACTGCTCCAGTGAAGACAGTTCACCTTCGTCAACCACAGTCTTCCCCTCGTCATCCAGCCCTCCAGCCTCTTCCAGTTCCCTCCACACCCTTCCCCAGCAGCCTCTGGCCTGCTGTCTGTCGCTGAAGGATAGTCTGCATTTTCTAGAAAGCTGTGTGGCCAGAAACATACAGGTATATGCTTATTTGGTTTCTCGCTCTCATAGAATTATTATGAGATATATCTATATTGTCGTGTGCATTCATGCTATATTGATTGCTTCCTTTGTATTCCCGAATAATACTATACGACTGCATCAGAATGTGCTTACCCATTCATCCATAAATAGGCATTTGGGTATTTTTCTGTGTGGGGTTGAAACTAGAGCTACTGTGCACATGGTGTGCAAGTCACTGTGAGGACAGGTGTTTGCAGTTCTTCTAGAAGATGCCTAGGAATGGAATGGCTAGGTCACGTGGTAAGTTGTTTGACTTCTGAAGGGAACTCCCAGATGTTCTCCATGAGAGCTGCACCATGTCACATTCCCACCAGCAGCTTGGGGGTTTCCAGTTTCTCTGCATCCTCACCAAGACCTGTTCCTGTTGGTCTATCTGCTGACAGTCATCCTCATGGATGTGCAGTGGGATCTCACTGTGGTTTTGATCTGTGTCCCCCTGTGATTAATTAAGCTGTACAACTTTTCATGTGCTCATTGGCCATCTGTATCTCTTCCTTGGTGAAATATCTATTCACAAGCTTAGCTCATTTTTAAAACTTTTAAGTGGAGGATAATTGCTTTACAATGTGGTGTTGGTTTCTGCCATACAACAGCATGAATCAGCCATAGGTATACATATGCCCCCTCCCTCTTGAACACCCCATCCCATTCACCTTGGTTGTCACAGAGCACCAGGTTGAGCCACCGGTGATACAGAGCAACTTTCCACTAGCTATCTATTTTAGCAGCAGCTTAGCTCTTTGATTGAGTGAAGAAGACTCGAGTCACACTAACTTTCTAAATCTTGCAATCACATCACTCCTCCAAACTTATCTCCTGCATGTTCACCCAGTCCTCCTGCCTCATTCCACATGCTCTATTCATGATTTCAATTCTGCCAAAAATTCAATCAACATAATAGCAAATTTGTCTATAACAAGTAATGTTGAGTATATATGGAATGAGTCAGCTTGTTCTGCAAGCGTGCAGAAATAGCAGTCTTAATCTCTGAAGCATTCACATCACTCCACTTCTGCAGCACAGGGTCACCATCTGTTTGCTTGAGACTGAGGGGGTCTTCTAGGATGTGAGGCTTTCAGTACTAAAACTGGGACAGCCCCAGGAGAGGCAGGAACCACTGACCACCTTTGTCTAGTCCCCATCTGGGCTATCTCCTTACCACCTTCCTCTAAGGCAGAGGGAGCTGCCACAAGACAATTTGTATATGATGAAAACCAAACAACTCCAAGTTCACAGAAGTATTCAAATATTAAAATCTTCCCAAGGAAAAAGAAAAAACTAGTTTGTCAGTAATCCAGTAATTTGCTAGCTATAGTAAACTAGTCATTTAATGAAAGGAATAAAAAGTCTTAAAATGTTGGCAAAAAAGGAAATGGCTTTAAATTTTTGTAATGACACTTTAAAGTGAAAATGCCTTCTAAATAACTCCATATTTGTACTTAAGTTTATAAGAAAAATATATGCATTGAATGCACTCATTATAAATAATAGACTCGAACACTAGCTCTGCCATGTGATCAGTGCATTGAACAGTCTTAAAATGATGTTTAAAAGTATATTCTCATGACTATCTTCAATTGAAAAATATCTGTATTCTTCAATATATTCTGAAATTTTCAAACACTTTTCCACTGTCTTACTAGTTCACATCTTACCTGTCTACACCATCAGCTCTTTCACCCTTTCCTCCACTAAATCCCATTCATTTTCCAGACACATCTCAAACACTGGTCCTATCTGAAATTCCAGCTTCCATATTCCAGTTATAATTTAGTGCTCACAATTCTATTTTAATTGCAACTTGGACTACAGCTAACGTCAAAAGTCTGTCTTTCAGCTAAATCATAAACTCCTTGAAGTGAGAGGGTGAAAACTCTCTCATTTATCACCACCTTGCAAAGAAAAGGTGCCGAGCAAATATTTTCTAAATTTAATTTCAAAAGTATACAGTGACAAAATATGCTTTAAAGAGGAAAAAGGAAAAAATGCTTTATGTCCATTTCTATCCGTGTGTGTGTGTGTGTGTGTGTGTGTGTGTGGTCAGATTGTATTTATCTTAAAGATGTTGTTTAGTCATTAAGTTGTGTTCGACTCTTTTGCAACCCCATTGACAGATGGGATTTCCCAGTCAAGAATGGGTTGCCATTTCCTTCTCCAGGAGCTCTTCCTGACCAATGGATTGAACCAGCATCTGTTTATTTTAATAAGATACTACCAGGTGATTTTGTTGTAGGTTCCAACGTTCCCCTTTCCCATCTTTGACCTGAGTCAATGTCATCAACCAGTTAATGGAGAGCAATGGCGTAAGACCAGGAAAAGGAGAGTGAGAGAGAGGAGTAAACAATGTTTCTTCTTTCTCTGCAGCTCACAGCAAAGGTGGGCAGTGATGGCAAATGGAAAGTGATGGGAAATGATTTCACTCTTTTTACCGCAGCCTATCTAGGCCCCAGCCAAAGTGCCATCTACAGAGGACAGTGTGTGGCCGGTACCCACCTGTGAGCTCTGGAATCAGGCCCAGGCCATGTGGGTTTTACCCCTGGTTCTATACCACATGGGAAATGTGTTCCCATGGCAAGACACTCAGCTCTCTAACCCCAAATTTCCTCTATACAAAACTACACAATTCTCTCAAAAGTGTTGAGAAAATTAAATAAGAATATTTCCTGTAAAGGGCTTGGCATGATCACTGACACTGCCGTGGTGCTGGCAGCTGTCAAACCTAGGGAAGAGAGGAACAGAACCAGAATTAGCCTGTGACTCTGCTGGAAGGTGAACTCCTGGAAGGCAAAACATCATCACAATAATGAGCTAAACTTATAACGACCGGTGGCTGCAGTTCCAGGAGGCTTTAACTCAGCCCTGGTGCAGAGGAAGGCACGCTGGACTTCAGCCAGAAGCCATGGTCTGGCCTTCACTATGGCTCATGGTAATAGAGAAACCCAGCCTCATACCCAGAGCATGGGGCACCCCTGGAGCTCTATCCTGGGCTGCTGCTTCCCTCACCTTAACTGTCTTCCTGGGAGGAACTCATCAGCTCCCTGACTCTGTCCATCATCCATGAATCGTTCACAGATCTCTGGGCCCAGCTATCTCTGGTTTTTATGGAGCATGTATGTTAATAAAAATCTTATAAAATAAAAACTTTATTCTACCCTCTTTCATCCCACATGTAATCATTTTATAAAAAGCTTTACTGGGAAATAATTCACAAACCACAGATTTCACCTACCTCAAGCATAAAATTTGTGGCTGTTAGCACATTCACAGAGTTGTATAACCATTACCACCATCTGATTTTTGAATATTTTTATCACTCCCAAAGAAATGCTATACCCATTAGCAGTCACTCCCCATGTCTATCTCCCTCCCAGGCCCTGGCTACCACTAACTTACTTTCCATCTCTGTGGATCTGTCTATTCCAGACTTTTCATATAAATAGAATCATATAGTACTGTGGGGTTTTGTGACTGGTTCCTTCACTTAGTATAATGTTTTAGGGTTCATTGATATCATAGCTTTAGTACTTCATTCCTTTTTATGACTGAATAGTATTCTTCTCTATGACTATTTCACCTCTTGCGTATCCATCCTATAGCTGATGGACATTTGAGTTGTTTCCACTTTTGAGCTATTAGGAATAATTCTATTGCTATGAACATTCATGTACATTTTTGTACACAGACATTTGTTTTCATTTTTCCTTGGGTGTATTCCTTTTTTCTAGGACTAGAATTGCTGGATCATACAGTGATTCTAGGTTTAATATACTGATGAACTGCCAAATAATTTTCCAAAGTGACTGCATCATTTTACATTCCCAGCAGCAGTGAACAAGGGCTTCAGTTTTTCTGCATTATCCCTCAACACTTGCAATTGGTTGTCTTTTTTAATTTAGCCACCTTCGTATGTATGAAGTGGTATCTCATTGTGGGTTTGATTTACATTTCTCTAATGCCTAATGATGTTGAATATTTTTATGTGCTTATTATTATATAGATACCTTCCTTAAAGGAATCTCTATTAAAAATCATTTGCTCATTTCTGATTGGGTTCATTGTCTTTTTGTTTCTAAGTTGTATGAGGTCTTTATATATTCCGGATACAAGTCACTTGTCGTCCTGTGGGATTTCTATTTATTTTGATAGTATCTTTTGAAGCACGAGTGTTTTTAATGTAGATGAATTTGGAATTTATTTCTTTACATTTGTTGCTTCTGTTTCGAAGAAGCCATTGCCTAACTCAGTGTGAAGATTTTATTCCTATGTGTTTGGGAATGAAAGTGTTAAACGCTTCTAAGTGTTTCACCATTTTAGTTCTTCTGCTTGTCTGAGATCCATTCTGAGTTTTGCTGTTTTTTATCTTTTTGCATTTTTTTAATGCGTCTGCTTATTCTAGCTACTTTATTTTCACTCTCCTTTTACTACCAGTTTAAGTCAGAACAGATGCAGCCAAGAAAAGGAGTGGGTGAAATGAATGAACTCACCACCAAAATGCAAGTATGCCATGCTCAACCAAGGCAGAAGAGAACAATGCCAATTACAGAAAGTGAGGGAGAGAAAAGAGGTGAGAAAGACTATGATTTCATGCTTAAAAGACTGAATAGAGGGTTACCAGTATCCACTTATTATCTACAAATCTTTGCTTTCAAAGACTGGTGACAGGTGATGAAATGTCCACAGAGAAACCTAACACATTTGCTGAATGTAGGCTCTGAAAACCAGACCTCCTGTGTCCTACCTCCTTACTGGACCACACTTGTCTTTCCAGCAAATTTGAGTTACTTCCAGCTTCTTCTCCCAGACATGAGACAGGCAGAAAACCAACAAACACACATATTTTAGAATCAGTAAAAATAGCCTCTTACACTCCTGATTTACTTTCCAATTTATTTCACTGGTAGGCATTATTTTCTCTCCATCTATAAGCAAAGAATCAAGTCTTCAAAAAATTTTAAATACTTTTCAAGTCCCACAAACCGTTTTCTTTCTACCACAAAACACAGGAATCCTGAAAGGATTTCTGATGAGCAGACACTTGATTATTTCTCTCTGCCTTATCCTTTGAAGGCTTCACTCCTCAGACAAAAACATGGGTCTCTTCCTTAAGGTAATCTGAGTGCTTAGTAAATTACTTACCTAATTTAGGTAAGTAGGTTTCTGAACGAGAAACAGACTCCACAGTGTTGCTTTGATTTCTTTCTCTCAGAATGAGTTACCTTTGATCTCAGATATTCTTAGCCCTCTCTACAACAAAATTTATCACAACATCCTTGCCTTTCAAGCAAGTGCCCAGTTAAAAATCCTCTGAGTTCCAGCAATGTGATTGGTGGCTGCCTGGTCAGTTAAAAATGAGCGATTGGTGTAGATAAGAAGTAACCATTAGTTGTCCTTGCAAATAATTAACTGCAGAGAAAAGTGGCAGTGGATATTTAATTTCCTCCTTCCCCTTAATGAGTCTTCAAATTGATAACATGTCATAAGAGTTCATTGTTCCCTTTGCTTACCTTAGCCATGAGGGATAATTAGAAGGATGATTCCCACGACCTAAACAAACAAACAATAACAACAAAAAAAAAAAAAAAAAAAAACAGTGTTCACTGGGAAAGAAAATGTAGAACTGGAGGCTAGGAAAGCTGGATCTATATCTTCCTGTCCTGGGGACTGGATTTTATTTGCTGAAAAATGAAAGCATTAAAACCTGCTATTCCTAACTCAGAGTGTTAGATGAAGAACTAGCTCCTATAATTAAGTTTAAACAACGCATAAATAAAATCTGCCTTAAAGCTCATCTCACCAGCAGCAATTGAGACAGTGCATGAATGTGTGTGCTAAGTGGCTTCAGTTTTGTCCGACTCTTTGCGACCCCATGGACTGTAGCCCGCCAGGCTCCTCTGTCCATGCGTTTCTCCAGGCAAGAATACTGGAGTGGGTTGCCATGCCTTTCTCTAGGGGACCTTCCTGACCCAGGAATCCAACCTGTGTCTCTTGTGTATCCAGCATTGGCAGGTGGATTCTTCTACCACTGAGCCCCCTGGGAAGCCCACAATACATATTATATGATCCCAATTATAAAAAGAAATAAATCAACCCCCAGCTTGTAATTGGACTTCCTGGGTGACTCACTGGTTCAAGGTCCACTTGCCAATGTAGGAGACGAAGGTTCGAATCCTGGGTTGGAAAGATCCCCTGGAGAAGGAAATGGCAACATGCGCCAATATTTTTGCCTGTAAAATACCATGGACAGAGAAACCTGGCGGGCTACAGTCCGTGGGGTTGGAAATAGTCGGACATGACTCAAGTGACTCAGCGTGCAAGCTAGTAATTAAGGGTGCACACTTATTTCATAAAACTATCTTCCCTGGTGGCTCAAACAGTAAAGCGTCTGTCTGCAATGCAGGAGACCGGGGTTCGATCCCTGGATTGGGAGGATCCCCTGGAGAAGGCAATGGCAATCCACTCCAGCACGCTTGCCTGGAAAATCCCATGGACGGAGGAGCCTGATAGGCTACAGTCCATGGGGTTGCAAAGAGTCGGACACGACTGAGCGACTTCACTCTTCACTCATAATAACAGAAAGGAAGTGGCCACTACACATCAAGAAGGATGATGATGGAGGCATGATGAAATCATGTAAGACAAAGGTGTGGCAGGCAGAACTGGAGCCTTTCTGAAGTAAACTGGAGATATATTTCAGAGGTGGATAGAAACTGAATAGATAAGAAATACTATGATATTGAACCAGAGTCTCCTACATGCTGAGTAGGAGCATCTATAGTCTTAGTTTCCAAACACTCTTGAAAGATTTGGATTCGAAAGTGAGGACTTGATTAAAACCATCACACAGGTACATCGATTGTTAGACCAAATTTGTTGCTGGTGATTAAAGCGTGATACAAATGTCATCATTAAACATCTGTATCTTCAAATATTACCCATGGCAAAGGTGTTCTGACTATATGTGCCCTCTTGCTGGAGCCAGATCCTCTCAGGGCTTTGTAAGTTCAGTGTCAGGGCATTTATGCATTTGCTGATGAGATCTCTAATATTTTCCTCTTTATAGCAAAACTTCAGAAGTAACAGTTAGAAACTCTAGTCTGTTCCTTCTGATTCTCACTCTGTCCCTTTGTCATTTTGTTCACTATTTAATTTTCTGACATGTCCTCATCTTATGTATCTAATTGTAGGCAATCCTTGAAGACTGTTTTTATCCATGAATTTTTTGTTTTTTCTTTTATCTATGGATTTTTTTGTCTTTGGGGAGCATTCTCACTGTCCATGGAGAACCACATATTTTGGAGGTATAAAGTTCTTAAACACAATATCAAAGGTGAAAACAAAGGGGAAAATGCTTAACTCAAGTATAATTTTTACACCACTTACACCTTAAACAATAGATAATAAAATAATTAAAACATATATAACAAATTAAGACAATGCTATAAAGAGAAAAGACTTTTTTACAAATCATTCCAAAAATAAAACTAGCACATAAAAATGTGGACAAAGAACAAGTAAATCAAAACGGAGATATTTCATAGGTTGGGTTAACCGATGAATAGTTCATACATTCCATTCCCTGAGAAATAGATACAAAGGTGGAGGCAGCATGCAGATGGGTCATTCAGGAGTCCTTTCAGGAACAATACTTTAAAGGTATGACGGGGCCAGGACTGGGTGGAGGGACAAGCTGACCTGGGATGCAGTGGCATCAAAGTTACAGCAGATCCCCCAGGCATGCAAAAGATGGAAGATCAAGGTCAAGGGAGGTGAGCCTTTGAAACACTGTATCAACTTGTGAATAATTATCAGATGCCCTCAAGGAGAGATTGCAAATGTAGGTGAGGTAGTTCCCCCAAAATGCCTTATGGTGGCTAAAAATCCAGATTTTCAGGCTCTATCCCCTAAAGAAATACATCTGGTAAAGCTTTGAGGATCTGAAATATTCCTGAAATGGCCCTAGTGATTGTCATATGCAACAAATTGGGGAACCACAAATCTAACGGAGATGATATTTCTTCATTTCTCTATGTATTCCGTGGCCTATCTTTGTTTCAAAATAGAGCTTTAGTAGCTATTTATCTGAATATCAGTAGCTTACCTCCTTTCAAATGCATCAATCTCAACTTATGCTTTAATAGATCAACCAACACAGTTCTTATAAAAGGCTATACCTTTGGCTATTGAAAGAAGAGCTTTGCAGTTGGTGATGGTGTTGTTCATAATGTTATTCATTTCTTATAAAGTAACCTGAGATCAATTTTAATTTTCTGTTTAATATTACCTATTTTAGTAAGAGCAAATATGGCCCTCTGTCAGAAATATGTTTAGTTTTATCAACCAACAGGAAATATATAACCATTTTTCGCTGTTTCCTTGATCGAAAGTTTAGATTATGAATCTAAGTTTTGGGACTTCCCTGGCAGTCCAGCGGTGCAGATTCCTCTCTTCTACTGCTGGGGGCATAGGTTCAGTCCCTGGTAGGGGAACTACAATCCCACATGCCATGTGGTGCAGTCAAAAATTAAAGTAAGTAAATAAACCAAGTTTTAATGAATTTTCTGCTTCTCTTCCAGCATTTCCTTCTTTATAGATTTAATTTTGAAGCAATCATGGAGTGTCTTGACTTCACATTTCTGTTTTAGCAACTTTAAGGTATAAATGCTCTGCCGGTTATCACTATATTGCCCTTTGGCTCCAATTACAGACAACTGTGGTAATGAACATTTCCCCTTTGCAGTGAGCATGCTAAGCTTTCTCAGCAGAGGGTGCAAAGGGAACAATGTAAGAAGAAGGTATCTCCTGCTGTTTCCTCCTGCTTCACAGTAGGTTAGCATTGTGACTGTGAGGTTATCTAGCAGCGGTCAGCCCCAGTCCTTGCCCAGAATGCAGAATTTCATGTAATTTTGCAGCCGCAGTTGGCCTGGCCACCAGCTTCCTATAGGTTCTCCTGACAGGGATGCTATGCCAGCCCTTCTGCCATACCAGCACTCTGTCTGCATGTCTGCACACCTGGCTGCCAGTTGCCATGTGCCTACCCCATCTCTGTCTTGTAGGCTTGCAACTGGGTTCCCTGTCACTGTGCACACCTATGCTCCCGGCTACCACGGGCAGCCACTGCACAAACAAAGACTGCTCTAGGGCCCCAGGCCAGCTGCAGGCCCGCAAGCAGTCACCAGCTGCAGCTCAGTTACGCTGCCTGCACGCCCCAGGGCTGGTTTCTGCAGACCAGCTCCAGTCCAGGCAACAACTTACTGAACTTCTCTGGCATCTAGTAGGTTACAATTATGCCTTTTCCAACAAGATCTAAACCCAAACATCAGAAAAGGGCCCCGTTTGAAGTTTGTCTTGCTTGAGTACCTTCCTGCTGCCCTTGCGAAACATTTTCCTTAAAGCCTAAAGTTTCTCTTGTATCAAAATTTCACCATTCTTTATATTAAACCTTCCCCATTTAAATCACTGTGTCATTTCTTTCTTTCCAGATCAAACCCAGATGGATACATGTGCATTTTGGTACACATTAAAAAATTGATATTATTTAAAACTTATAATACCCAAGCTCCTGTCAGGTGAGCTAGATGACATCTAATGGTTTTAAGAAAAACAAATATTTTCGAAAATAAAAATTTTAAATTATGTAAACTCATGAAGACTATTTCAATATACTTTGAACATAGGAAGGAGGACTCATCAAATTCTTAAATATGCAAATAGACTCATTCTCATACCAGAAAATTTATTATTTGCCTAAAATTGGTGAAAGACCTAGGAAAAATAATTCCTGAATTCAGATGAATTTCAGAAAATAACATGCCCTTTTTTTGGTTCCCAAGGGAATATTTCATGCAAAAATAGGCTCGATAAAGGACAGAAATGGTATAGACCTAACAGAGGCAGAAGATATTAAGAAGAGATGGCAAGAATACATGGAAGAACTATACAGAAAAGATCCTCATGACCCAGATAATTATGATGATGTGATCACTAATCTAGAGCCAGACATCTTAGAACGTGAAGTCAAGTGAGCCTTAGAAAGCATCACTGCAAACAAAGCTAGTGGAGGTGATGGAATTCCAGTGGAGCTGTTTCAAATCCTGGAAGATGATGCTCTGAAAGTGCTGCACTCAATATGCCAGCAAATTTGGGAAACTCAGCAGTGGCCACAGGACTGGAAAAGCTCAGTTTTCATTCCAATTCCAAAGAAAGGCAATGCCAAAGAATGCTCACACTACTGCACAGCTGCACTCATCTCACATGCTAGTAAAGTAATTCTCAAAATTCTCCAAGCCAGGCTTCAGCAATACATGAACTGTGAACCCCCTCAATCTATACATTGCTGTAGATATGCAAAGTTTTCTAACTTTTAAACCTCTATTGAAATTATACTTGTAATCTATTAGCCAAATATTGGTTTTACTCTTCTATCTCTCTCTTAGAATATATTATCTGTATGTGGTAAAAAGGATATTTGGAAATGTTTTGGAAGATTAACAGCACTAGTGCATTCAAATAAATCACTTTACACTACTTTTACACTACTGTCTCTGGTATAAAAATTAGATGGCTATCTATCTATGGTGAGGAAAGAATCACAGGAATATTAGTTTTAATTTCTGTATAATGTCAAGAACATATAATGCCTTGTAGCCCTTTATATAAGGAGTAAGTTAAATAATTTTGTGATAAGAATGATAGCTTGATCATATGCATGATGCTAACTTGTAGCATGCTTTAAAACTTTAAACAATTTTTAGTTTCATCCCTCTCATTACAACAGACTCAAATGGATTCTTTTTTATAATTAAGTACTGTGGAAAATTCTGAAAGAGATGAGAATACCAGAACACCTGCCTTGTTTCTTGAGAAACCTATATGCAGGTCAGGAAGCAACAGTTAGAACTGGACATGGAACAACAGACTGGTTTCAAATAGGAAAAGGAGTATGTCAAGGCTGTATATTGTCACCCTGCTTATTTAACTTCTATGCAGAGTACATCATGAGAAACGCTGGACTGGAAGAAACACAAGCTGGAATCAAGATTGCCAGGAGAAATATCAATCACCTCAAATATGCAGATTACACCACTCTTATGGCAGAAAGTGAAGAAGAACTAAAAAGCCTCATGATGAGAGTGAAAGAGGAGAGTGAAAAAGTTGGCTTAAAGCTCAGCATTCAGAAAATGAAGATCATGGCATCCGGTCCGATCTCTTCATGGCAAATAGATAGGGAAACAGTGAAAACAGTGTCAGACTTTATTTTTTGGGCTCCAAAATCACTGCAGATGGTGAATGCAGCCATGAAGTTAAAAGACGCTTACTCCTTGGAAGAAAAGTTATGACCAACTTAGATAGCATATTGAAAAGCAGAGACATTACTTTGCCAACAAAGGTCCATCTAGTCAAGGCTATGGTTTTTCCTGTGGTCATGTATGGATGTAAGAGTTGGACTGTGAAGAAGGCTGAGTGCCGAAGAATTGATGCTTTTGAACTGTGATGTTGGAGAAGACTCTTGAGAGTCCCTTGGACTGCAAGGAGATCCAGCCAGTCCATTCTGAAGGAAATCAGCCCTGGGATTTCTTTGGAAGGAATGCTGCTAAAGCTGAAACTCCAGTTCTTTGGCCACCTCATGCCAAGAGTTGACTCACTGGAAAAGACTCTGATGCTGGGAGGGATTGGGGGCAGGGGAATAATGGGACGACTGAGGATGAGATGGCTGGATGGCATCACTGACTCGATGGATGTGAGTCTGAGTGAACTCCAGGAGTTGGTAATGGACAGGGAGGCCTGGCGTTCTGCGATTCATGGGGTCGCAAAGATTTGGAAACTACTGAGCCACTGAACTGAACTGTACTGAATATTCCATTGTGTATATGTTCCACAACTTCCTTATCCATTCATCTGCCAATGGATGGATGAAACTGGAGCCTATTATACAGAGTGAAATAAGTCAAAAGGAGAAACACCGATACAGTATATCAACGCATATATATCGAATTCAGAAAGTAGGCAATGACTACCCAATATGAAAGACAGCAAAAGAGACATAGATGTAAAGAACAGACTTTTGGGCTATATGGGAGAAGGCGAAGGTAGGATGACTTGAGAGAATAGTGTTGAAACATGTATATTACCATATATAAAACAGATGATCAGTACAAGTTCAATGCATAAAGCAGGACATTCAAAGCCAGTGCTCTGGGACAACCCAGAGGGATGAGGTGGAGAGGGAGGTTGGAGGGTGGTTCAGGATGGGGGGACATATGTTCACACATGGCTGATTCATGTTGATGTATAGCAAAATCCACTACAATATTGTAAAGTAATTAGCCTCCAGTTAAATAATTTAATTAAAAAATTAAACAATATTTATACTATGTTGTATTAAAATAACATTATTAAAAAAATAACATTATTTTACTAGATTTGCACATCAATCTTGCCAATGATTTTTTAATTCATTTTAAAAATTAAAGTTACACACACAAAGGTTCAGTGTAACAAACTTAAATGTATATGAATAGTGACAGGCAAAGAAACTCACTCATTGCCGTTATTAAAGGTAAACATGATGACACCTGGCCTCATTTGCTTGCATGTATATGCAGCAGTGGGGTCATCTTAGGGAGAAGATCAATAAGAATAAGATCCGTCTTCCCTACCAATGTGGGAAGGCCCCATTTTATCTGTATATCTTGAAAAAATAAAGGCATCATATAATTAATGCAGCCACACAGTCATTTATTCCTGAGTTTCAGAGTTTGCATTTCTTAATTTTGTTCATTGATATGCCCTGCAGGGCAGAAAAGCCTGCCTTCTACCCTCCTAGGTTCTGGGCTGGGCCCCAGAATTAAACTGACATAAAACAGATTAACAGAAGGAAAGCACACAAAATTTTTTAAAATATTTTTGCATGCACAAAGGAGCCTTCAAAAGCAAAATGAAGATTTTAAAGAGGCCATTAGGCTCTAAAATTTTTTAAACAAAACGTGATAAGTTGTGGGGATGTGACAATATCTAGGGACCTGGACTAAGGGCAGTACATTTGGGGGCAGGGATATGGTGGAAACTAATGGGAGATAAGGCCTATTTTAGTAAGGTACAAATCCATTTTATCATTGACTCTGTCTGTTGGTAAGAACATTTCTTTCTTCCTGCTAAAGGTAATCCACCTTATTTATAGGAAATTTTATGACATATTTTTAGGAAGAAAAGGGAGGAGAGAAAGTATCTTTCTGTATCTGGTATTTTTCAAGTGCCTTTACCTGAAAAAAAATCAATATGTTAAAGAGGCTTATACTGGAGTGAAATGTTTTGAACTCCTTTGTACATCAAAATTGCTTACTTATTGTTTTGTAAGTTTGTTATACCCTGTTAAAAATTTAAAATCAGATTACATACATAATCCTAACCATCTTTTCTTTTTTTATTTTACTATTTTATTGCCTGTGTGATATACATTCATAAATAGATACAATCTTCACATCTTTCCTTATATAGATAATTGTGCTATAAAATGTTCCTTTTAAAATATTGGGTAAATTTTAAAAGTTCACGATTTCAAATACTTACAGACTTGTTGAAGTTTGCTTTTGTAGAAGATAGCTATTACAATTATTCATAATTACATAATGAGTTTTGAGAGATAAACAGAGGCTAGAGTGTAAATCTTTATCTAGCTTGCTTAGGAGATTGAAGTTCATCCTATAAACACTGGAGATTATTGAATAGTTTTAATATAAAAAGCAGACTGGGACACAATCAGGTTAATGATTAGTCCAGTTGGATCAGATTTCCATGATTTGGATAACAACTCTGATTTAGAGAGAGGAAAAGTAAAAAGCAGAAAATAAGATATTCATTAATTGGTTTTAGAGATAAGGAAAATTTGATCTGAGACAATGGACAGTGGGAGTGCAGAGAGAAGGATAGTTTCCTGAGATGTTTTAAAAGATGTATTGCATAATAGACATGAGGACTGAAAAAGATGTGCAGTGCAGCATAGCACAAAGCTTGGCTGTTCCAGTTATTGTATGTTGAGTTGCAAATGCCAGTAAAATGCCTAGTGGAAATACTATAAAGAAATGGATAAGGAGGTGGTTTAAGCTCAGAGATCAGGGCTAAAATTATTGAAAGACCAATCATTACTATATGGATTCTAGCCCTTATTGAGGTCAATGAATTGCTATTTGCTGATAGAGAAAATTTAAGCAATAAAAATTCTAAGCATATTTACAAGTTATCATTTATTTTAGGCAATTCAACTGCTTTAACTTTATAGTCTCATAACTGTAAACCCAAAGTACAAAAATGGCAAAAGCACTGACTTATAAATACAATTTGATTAGCCAAGTTCTACATTTAATTGACAATTTTGTTTTTCAAAGTAGGTTTGTGTGGTACATTTAGAATTGTTTGAGTATATCATGCTGCTATATTTATCTATGAAAGTGAGACTGTTAGTCACTCAATTGTGTCCAAGTCTCTGCAACCCCATGGACTATAGCCCCAAATGCTCATCTGTTCTTGAAATTCTCTAGGCAAGAATACTGGAGTGGGTTGCCATTTCCTTCTCCAGGGATCTTCCCAACCCAGGGATCAAAGTTGGGTCTCCTGCACTGCAGGCAGATTCTTTACTGCCTGAGTCACTAGGGAATTTAGAGATCAATGTGTTTGTTTCATGCATTTAATAGTGTAGTTATGAATCTCTTTTCAAAGAACCTAGACATGGTTTTTAATTTTTTTCAGACTTGAATGGTATAGGTAAAAGTTTAATTCATTTATATCATGCTAAAATCAAACCCATCCTTCCTTTTCAACAATAATTACTTCTCCTTGACCAAGGTTATATTCCTCATCATTCTCTTTAGACTAGCAGAGATCCCTTCAGCAATGCTGCTCAGTTTCTGCTACCTGATACAATCATGCTTTCCTAAGCAATTCTCAACGCTTCTCTAAGAAGACAAGAGGCAGCTACCACTCTATCAATGGTTTATTCTCCCCTTCCATGGTGTAGAATTGCTTCTTGGCATTGGCTTCCCAGGCTATGACTTCATTTCCCATCTACTTTTGTTTCTTGGTTGGGCAGCAGTAAGTAGGCAGAAGTTGTGATTACCAGTTCCAGGCTTAATAAACTTTCAAATATGCTATTTACTTAATCTTTCCCAAGGGTGAACTTATGAGTGGCAGGTTGAATATGTCAGAATGTACATAGCCTGAGTCATGAGTAGCTGCACAGAGTGAAGCTCCCCATTCTTCCCATTGACTTTACCTGGGAAAGAAATAAATTTGCATTTTCTTTAACTACTGAGATTTCACTGTTGATTTGTTACAGCAGCTACCTCGATTTACCTTAGGTTAAATTATGCAACAAGAAATTCTGAAACACAAGCCAAAGATTAGTCACTTAAATTGAGTTTGATTTTTAAAACATTCAAAGAGCCAGCCTCCAATGCCAGTCTAACTTTCTTTGCAAATCATGTTTCTTTAGCATCAGAGTGCACAGATTCCTTTAAAGAAAAATGGAGAAAGAAGGAAAGTGGCATTTTGGGGAGAACACCATGTAGTCTTAAAAGGTCATCTCACTTATTTCTCATAGAAAATGAGGTGTCCCTATGTGAATAAAATAAAATGAGTCATTTTAAAGATAAAGAAACTGAAGATAAGAGAGATTAAGTGATTTTCTGAAGGTCACAGAGACACTGTTGAGTTTTGGAGTTTGGACTCAGAACTATATAACCCATGTATATTCTTTCAGCTATATCACACTATTTCCAACAGCTATAACTCTGAACATTTCTATTTCTCTGGACTATTCTACTAGCTCTTAAAGAGACAAAACAAATTTCAGAAATTCATTCTTCAACAAATGTAAGCTCTAAGCTAACAGAAATGATGACTATTTAGGGAGACTGTAACCCACAGCAACAACCATATATAGCAATGTTATTTATTTGAAAAATGTGTATTTTAGTAATACATAGCAAAGCCTACAATTCTGTTATTATATATATTCATTGGCTACAACTTTCAAAGGATTAGGAAACAGCAACTCCATTTGTAATACTGTACACCTATATGTCAATAAAAGGACTCCTTGAAGGCAATATAAATGTGGTGAAGATTGAAACGCCCTCTAAGAAATACAGATAGAGTAATATGGGGTCACCTGCATTGTCAGGGAGAATACAAATTTATTTGAATGCACTGAATCTGAGAACACATAACATAAATGGTAGGAATATAAATTCACAGCCAGATAAATAGCTGTTATGTCACTGAAATAGATAATCCAGACTTGTTTTCTGTTGGAACCCTTCTGTGGTTTTATATTGGTTGATGATAATTGGAAAGTGGTCTGATTTAGTATTGGAGATAATTAATTAAATATTCTAACCACAACCAAACTAGACATAGAGCCTCAAATATTTACATATCTTCAATTCAGTTATTTAACAACCATGCTAACATGACTCAGAAGAGGGAAGAGGATGAGCATGAGATGATGTGGACAAAGAGGACAAGGAAAGGACAGAACTAAGCGGTACAAGCATACCCTGGAGATTTTATGGGTTTGATTCTCAGTTCATTCAGTACAGTTCAGTTGCTCAGTCATGTCCGACTCTTTGAAATCACATGAACTGCAGTACGCCAGGCGTCCCTGTCCATCACCAACTCCCGGAGTTCACCCAAACGCATGTCCATTGAGTTAGTGATGCCATCCACCATCTCATCCTCTGTCTTCCTCTTCTCCTCCTGCCTTCAATCTTTCTCAGCATCAAAGTCTTTTCATATGAGTCAGCTCTTTGCATTAGGTGACAAAGTATTGGCGTTTCAGCTTCAACATCAGTTCTTCCAATGAACACCCAGGGCTGATCTCCTTTATAATGGACTGATTGGATATCCTTGCAGTTCAAGGGACTCTCAAGCATCTTCTCCAACACCACAGTTCAAAAGTATCAATTCTTCGGTGCTCAGCTTTCTTTAAGTCCAACCCCTACATACATGCATAACCACTGGATAAACCATAGCCTTGACTAGATGGACCTTTGTTGGCAAAGTAATGTCTCTGCTTTTCAATATGCTGTCTAGGTTGGTCATAACTTTCCTTCCAAGGAGTAATCATCTTTTAATATCATGGCTGCAATCACCATCTGCAGTGATTTGGAGCCCAGGAAAATAAAGTCAGCAATTGTTTCCACTGTTTCCCCACCTATTTGCCATGAAGTCATGGGACTGGATGCCATGATTTTAGTTTTCTGAATGTTTTGCTTTAAGCCAAAATTTTCACTCTTCTCTTTCACTTTCATCAAGCGGCTCTTTAGCTCCTCTTTACTTTCTGCCATAAGGGTGGTGTCATCTGCATATCTGAGGTTGTTGATATTTCTCCTGGCAATCTTGAATCCAGTTTGTGCTTCCTCCAGCCCAGTCTTTCTCATGATGTACTCTGCATATAAGTTAAATAAGCAGGGAGACAATATACAGCCTTGACATATTCCTTTTCCTATTTGGAAACAGTCTGCTGTTCCATGTCCAGTTCTAACTGTTGCTTCCTGACCTGTATACAGGTTTCTCAAGAAGCAGGTCAGGTGGTCTGGTATTCCCATCTCTTTCAGAAATTTCTACAGTTTATTGTGATCCACACAGTCAAAGGCTTTCACATAGTTGATAAAGCAGAAGTAGATGTTTTTCTGGAACTCTCTTGCTTTTTCGATGATCCAGCAGATGTTGGCAATTTGATCTCTGGTTCCTCTGCATTTTCTTTTGCAATAAAGTGAATGCTGCAATAAAAAAAAGTTACACATTTGTTTTTAGTTTTCCGGTACACATAAAATTTTGTTTACACTATACTATAGTCTATTAGATGTGCGATGACATTATGTTCAAAAAAGCTATGTACATACTTCAATTAAAATTTACTTTGTTAAAAATTGCTAACCACTATCTGAGTCTTCAGTGAGTCATAGTGATAACTTCAAAGATTACTGAACGCAAATCACCATAACAATTATGAACAATGAAAAGGTTTGAAATATTGCAAGAATTACCAAAATGTGTCAGAGACGTGAAATGAGCAAATGCTGTTGGAAAAACAATGGTGGTGATAGACCTGCTCAACAAAGGATTGCCACAAACCTTTCCTTTATAAAAAACAAAAAAACACAGAATATGAGAATGATGATGGGAAAATAATAAAATGAGGTATGCCTATATATTTTTAAAAAGGAGTGTTTAAGGTAACTGCCCTATGACCCACAAGGTCACATTATTCTATCAACAAATTCCTTATACTTCCTCATATTAGACAGAATTCCTTAACTCCTTACTTTCGTAAGATCACTCACAGTTTTATTGTCTGGTTTCCAAATGTAGAGCACATTAAAAAGTAAATTAAAGAACCGACTAAAGCTGCAATAGGTAGGTGCATTGATATCCACCATCACAAAGACATGCCAGAGTGACAGAAGAGAAAAGGGGAAAAAGACTATAAAAACAACATTTGCATGAATGAAATTGGAGACATTTGGTACCATTAAAACAAGGCACTAGCAGATTTTAATGTCTGAGAGCGTTATTATACTGGGAAATATCATTATTGTTTCTACTGATTAAATTTAGCCTTCAAGAAAGTTAAAATGTTTAAGTTTAGATCAAGTTACCTTGTTCATAAAGGGTCATGTAGGTAAGTTTTTCTAAAAAGAATTGTGATTGTTTCTTTTAAATATAAAGCCATATTTTCTATCTTTTTCTATTAAACATAAAGTTTATTTGTTTTGAATATCTAGTGAAATGGAAAAAAGATATTATATTTATTAAGCAGAAAACAAATCTGAACTTCAATAAGGAGATAGTTTTCTCCAAAAGATGATTGTAAGAAGGGGACATGGACTATTGTAAAAGGGAAAATTCTTACATGGTAAGATCTGTGTGCATCTCAAACATCAGGCAGAAAAGGCAGAGTAAATAAAAATAGAAAGGATAGAGTTTGAGGGGATAAGCTGATCAGATAGTTTGACAGGACATTTTGAGTGGAAAATAGGGATTGTTCCATGTTCCAATACTTGCTTAATCTCCCAATACTTGCCTAAAATCAATAATACTCCAAAATTCAGGGACGGGGGGAAGGAGACTTCAGTAAAGTTATGCAGTTAGAGGATATTATGTTCAGATTGATCAGTAGACACAAACAATTTGGCTAATCTTCTATGAGATAAAACATGAGAATTTAAAGATTTTCATCTGGCATTGTCATGGCTAAAGCACAGGACCATCTGCAAGTCTTAGATAATCATTAGGGAAGAATGGTTCTTTGCAATATGCCATTTTCTGGATACAGTGATGGCAGTATTTCTCAACTATCATTGTTTCCCAGGAGCACAGACTGTCATAAATTTCACAGTTTTCCTATTAAAGCTTAGCCATAAGAATATAACACATTTTTTTTATCATTTGATATTTGAATCCATAAATTTGAATTAATAATTAAAGAAATTGAGCCAATAATAAATTAATCTTATTTCAGGAAGCAACAGTTAGAACTGGACATGGAACAATAGACTGGTTCCAAATAGGAAAAGGAGTACGTCAAGGCTATATATAGTCACCCTGCTTATTTAACTTGTATGCAGAGTACATCATGAGAAATGCTGGGCTGGAAGAAACACAAGCTGGAATCAAGATTGCCAGGAGAAATATCAATCACCTCAGATATGCAGATTACACCACCCTTATGGCAGAAAGTGAAGAGGAGCTAATGAACCTCTTGATGAAAGTGAAAGAGGAGAGTGAAAAAGTTGGCTTAAAGCTCAACATTCAGAAAATGAAGATCATGGCATCTGGTCCCGTCACTTCATGGGAAATAGACGGGGAAACAGTAGAAACAGTGTCAGACTTTATTTTTTGGGGCTCCAAAATCACTGCAGATGGTGACTGCAGCCATGAAATTAAAAAATGCTTACTCCTTGGAAGAAAAGTTATGACCAAACTGAAAGCATATTGAAAAGCAGAGACATTACTTTGCCAACAAAGGTCCGTCTAGTCAAGGCTATGGTTTTTCCACTGGTCATGCATGGATGTGAGAGCTGGACTCTGAAGAAGGCTGAGCACCAAAGAATTGATGCTTTTGAACTGTGTTTCTGGAGAAGACTCTTGAGAGTCCCTTGGACTGCATGGAGATTCAACCAGTCTATTCTGAAGGTGATTAGCCCTGGAATTTCTTTGGAGGGAATGATGCTAAAGCTGAAACCCCAGTACTTTGGCCACCTCATGCGAAGAGTTGACTCATTGGAAAAGACTCTGATGCTGGGAAGGATTGAGAGCAGGAGGAGAAGGGAACAACAGAGGATGAGATGACTGGATGGCATAACTGACTCGATGGATGTGAGTCTGAGTGGACTCCAGGAATTGGTGAAGGACAGGGAGGCCTGGCATGCTGTGATTCATGGGGTCACAAAGAGTCGGACATGACTGAGCAACTGAATTGAACTGAACTGCACTGTACAAATTTTAAAAGTAAATAAGTTAAGAAATGCAAATCTTACTTCTGATATTGCAGTTTAGGAGAAGTTGGAAGAATGACAGTTAAGACTCGTTCAATGCCCAGAACCTGTACAAGGCACTTGAAAATGTCAAAGTCCCAGTTGCAACTTAGAACATTTGGAGTAGAATTAGATAGATCAAATTTCAACGAGGCACTGAAGTCTACACTTAATTTTCAATTTTTCTTCTACCTAAGCAGCAGTTGAGGAGTGCACAGAAACCCATTCCAGTATTCCTGCCTAGAGAATCCCCATGGACAGAGGAGCCTGGTGGGCTACAATCCACAGAGTTGCAAAGAATCAGACATGACTGAAGTGATGTAGCAAGCAGGCAAGCAGCAGTTACTGAAGATGAAGGGGACAGTAAAACTGAATTGTGATGCAAGAAGGAGCCATTAAGACCACCTCCAACAACACTTACATTCAAATATTTACATTTTGATACAACATTGACTTTATTCCTGTCCTTCACACCACCTCTTACTATATTGAACTTTTCTCCTCTTCAACTCATGGTAAACTCTCTTTATCTAAAATCACATCAGCAATAAAATTTTAGCTCACTGTTTAGATAATTACTGCTTGTATTGTTGTTCTTATGTATGTTTAAATTTCATATCTTTATATCTCTTTTTATATATTTATGCAATGCTTTGCCTGCTATATAAGGAAATTCCTTGAATATAATTGCTAACTTTGAACTGTTTCTCAAATTCCAATGCAATGATCTGAAAATAATGAAATAAGATTGTATTTATGGTCTAGTCTTAAATTCTTTTCATAAATTTGCTTCATTAATATATCTTTAGATATTTTCTAAAATTT